>JAPYZT010007102.1:0-15043 GCA_030522965.1 Tryphoninae sp. A BG-2022a | reverse complement strand
GAGGGATGGAAAACGGATGGAGCGAGGAGCCACGCGTTGAATTTTCATTGAGAGGGTGTTCTCTCCTCTGTATTCTCCCTCTCGCAAGGAAGAATCTCCTCGTTTTTAAAGGAAAGAAATGCCTGGAGCGTTTGGTAGTTCGGAGGGTTCTGTAAGGCTTCCAATTTTCTCGTCGTATTTCGGTTGACATATATTCATATTCGAACAAGAGGGGTTTGAGAAATTTTCGCATTTATCAAAATATACATTCATCTCCAATTGAGCAAAACAAAGAAACGTATCGTATCATTTCTTTTTCAATTCGTATATGCTCGAGTTAACACGGTTCGTTTAATCAAAATTCGCATCGATGAAGAAACCAATCGATAAGAAATGCCTCGAATTTTAGCGACGATTACAATATTTATCGGGCGATGTTCGTGGTTCGTTATGTTCGCGCGAGCTACTCGTAATGAATATCCTACATTATTACAATCTTCTTAAAGGGAATTTTCATCATTTATGAATATCTATACGTATAGATAAGCGCGCGCATAAGAGATATACGTATAACGAGTATGTATGTTAATAATGAAAAGCTCGTTCAAGAGAGAAAGCTATGCGAGCAGACGTGAGAGCGAGTTCGCGATTATTATCGAGCTTTCGCGGGTATTCGGCTGGTTCTTCTTCCGGAAGAAGAAGTCCGTGTAACTTCAGGTCGGGTCGAAGCGACGAAGGGAGGTCGAATTATATATATATATATATATATATATATATATATATATATGTGTGGGATTAGAGTTGCTCCAGCAAAAGTCCCTGAATCTTCGAAGTACAGAGAGTACTTCCGCGCCGCGTGTCTAACGCAAGGTTATAAGGCCGGGAGGGATGCGACTATAGGCGACCCTCGTGACCGCGAAACTTGAAGCTTTATGCCGTGGTTCTCTTAGAATTATCAAATCGAAAATTTATACGATTTTCTTTTCGTCGAGTCGTGGTTAGAGCGTACATTAATGTACTAACGTCTCGACCAAGAGGGTGGGACAATTATACACAGAAGGGTGGGGAAAAAGTAAAAAAGAAGCAAACTCAACGAGATACTTTTTTTTTTCTCTAGTATCGTCATCGTCGCTATGCGACAGAATTCTTGGGATAATACGGAGTCCGAGCAGCCCTCGATGTCAGTCGTATAATTCAACGTCTCGCAAACTCACCCCCTCGTTCGCTTTGTCTGCGAGGGCGAAGACGAATAATATCCATTAATTTTACATGCTTCAGTATCCTGGGGCTAAAACCGAGTCTATATCTATCGTTCATGTATATACATGTAGATTATTTAGATAACGACGTGGTAGCGACTATGATGGAAACATAAAAGTCGAATTATCTTCGATACTCTGTCGGATGGATCGGACACTTATGCCCGTATCGCATACACATTAATCACGTTGGCTGATACGAGCCATTAGGCTCCGAGCTATAGGGAGGGGGAGGGGGTGTTATTTCTTTTCGCTCGCTTAATTTCAACCGCCTAGCTCTTTACTACCCCAACCGATCGCACACCCATCATTCTTTCTCACCCTCTCTAATTCTGTGCAGATCGATGAAAGAAATCAATCGGCAATCGGCGATAGATGGTCACGTCCATCAGTTTGTCGATCGAATGACAAAAACTGGTATACGTGCTCTAAATCTCGAAATTGCTCGGGTCCGATTTCACGTTCGATCCGCACGAGGGATAATATGCATAGTGCAACCCCGTGTGTGCGAACGGGCATTCGGGGGTGCGTATACGCGGGTGGAGTGACCTTGTTCGCCCTCTGCCCTCGTATACATCTCATGCACTATATATGTGTATCATATGAATATCCATGCCTTCCGAACGCGCACATACACACGTACATACATATATGTATATATATATATATATATATATATGTATGAATATGTATATATATATATATATATATGTATGAATATGTATATATATATATATATATATATATATATACATATTCTATAGGTTTATATATGTTCAGGGATGTACACACATGGCATGCTCCCATATATACAGGTATATAGGGGTGAGCTGACACGTCCATTCCAGAGACACACCTTGCAGCAGTCGAGTACCGACCAGGCGTTGGTTCGCCTATGTAAGCTCTCGTCTCCAACCCCCACCCTCTCTTTCCCGCAGACTCACCCTCTTTCTCTCTCTCTCTCTCTCTCTCGATGTCGCGCGTGTGTGTCAGTGTGCGTTGGCAGAATCGTGCTGTGGGCACACGCGGCTAATCACCACCGTGGCCAGTGACGTCGCATTGGTTCGGCAATAGACGTGGGGGAGGTCTGTTGGCCGAGAGAACGCGTATTCAACCAGAAAGCCCAGATAGCCGAGGTGGCAGATGCAGCGGAAAGCAGCAGCAGCAGCAGCATCAACCGGATGCGTCATCGATCTTCTCGTTAGGAGAGAAACCAACGCGTTCCACTGTTGCGCTCGCACTCGCTCTCTCTCTCTCTCTCTCTCTCTCTTGCTCTTTCCCTCTCTCTCTCTCTCTCTCTGTCTGTCTTGCATCTCTATGCGTATAAGGGATATATCGACGCATGTTCCTACAGTCCGATCGTAGACGAGCCAGAGAAAGTTAGAGTGGGATCGTCAGGATAGGAAGCTGGCGAGAGTCCATTCTGATACGTCATCGTCGACGACAGCGTCGCGACGTAGACGCGTCTGTCTAAGCCCTTCATCATCTTCCTTCGCTTTCATACAATTGTACACGTGTTTCTATAGTCGAGTATTTAGTTATTAACGTTGGAACTATGAGTTAACCGTATCATTGGGTAAATTTATGTTATTTAATTTTACTATAGATTTGTTTGGATTTTTATCGCAACTTTTAGTAGAAGGTTGAAACGAAGGAAAAAACGTTCATTTTTCATGAAAATATGATTTAAAATTCAGGTCAGAGTTCCTAACAATGATGAAGTTAAGAATCTCGGTGTTTATCACGGAGCATATCATGCACTATTATATTTTGTAATGCGTTTATTGTTGATATGTTTGCGTGCGGTTAAATACTTACTTACAGCACAATTTTAAACGAGATTTTCTTGAAACTACCCACATTTTTCAATTTTGTGGCAGATATATCTCGAAAACTATTGCACCGATGTATTTAAATTATGATTTGATTATTATATAATAATACTTTTTTGTATCATAAGTTTCTTCGACTTCTGCTTTCCTTTTTTTGTAAGAAACCAACGAATTCTCTACAAAAAATCACTATGTTACATTCAAAAGTCTACCATTTTGTTAAAAATGAATATTTGTGAAATCGGTTATCTTTTGTCAAATATATTTTATATTTTATTAATCGATCGCGATTATTCGCTTGAATTTATTTTTTACAACACAGTTACTTGGTTTAAGTCTCGACGATTTTTTGTGGGCTACCTTTTAACGATGTGTTCAGCAATTTTTTATATTTTTCAATATAATGAAATTAGAATCTTTTTCGAAATTTATATTTACTATTTTCAAAATCATAATCCAATTGTTTCAAAATCATACTCCAATAGCTCCAATAACTCTCGCACAAAAATAAAAATAAAAATTCTCTTTTTTTTGGCTCTTCTAGATATATAAATTTTTCGATTTTCTTAAGCTAATCATTCGAATACAAAAAAACAAACCTTATTTTGTTATCCACAAAAGTGCACTGTTTGTTCAATGTTTAATCATTGACAATCATTATAGACATTTCCCGTAATAAATGAATGAAAACAATATAGTTATAAGATTTATATTATTTAGATTTTTGTTTATCTAAATGTTTACAATTATTTAATACGAAGCTAACATGTACGTTTTGATTTAATGTTCGTCATTTTTTTTTAATTACAAATATATTCAAAGGCAAAAAAAATCCTTTACCTGCTATAAAAAAGAGAGTATGCGCAATGATACTGTACTCGTGTTTGCTCGTAACCAGCTTTGTATATTGAACAGAAACAAAAGTACAGTTTTTCCTCAGTGTTTAATCATTGACAATCATTATAGACATTTCCCACAATAAATGAATGAAAACAATATAGTTATAAGATTTATATTATTTAAATCTTTGTTTATCTAAATGTTTACAATTTTTTAATACAAAGCTGACATTTACGTTTTGATTTACTGTTCGTAATTTTTTTTAATTACAAATATATTCAAATGCAAAAAAAATCTTTTACCTCCTATAAAAAATAGACTCGTGTTTGCTCGTAACCAGCTTTGTATATTGAACAGAAACAAAAGTACAGTTTTTCCTCAGTGTTTAATCATTGATAATCATTATAGCCATTTCCCACAATAAATGAATGAAAACAATATAGTTATAAGATTTATATTATATAAATCTTTGTTTATCTAAATGTTTACAATTTTTTAATACGAAGCTGACATGTACGTTTTGATTTACTGTACGTCATTTTTTTTAAATTACAAATATATTCAAAGGCAAACAAAAAATCTTTTACCTCCTATAAAAAAGAGAGTATGTGCGATGATACTGTACTCGTGTTTGCTCGTAACCAGCTTTGTACATTAAACAGAGAGTGTAGTCGGTACTTAACCCCCCGGCTTATACACATAAGATAGCGTACGGCGTGGATGCCTTGTCTCGTTAATACTGCCAGAAAAGCTCGTTGAGGCTCTTATAACGTGTCGCTCAGCTAATGCGTGCGACGCATTAAGTTATAACGACTCTGGTCGGATATAATCACGGAGTGTTGCGTAGACGTGCTACAGCTTTTTATATCCAAAAGCCAGCATACTTACCATTTTCTCGTATAGAAGCGCTAGCGAACGATTCCAAGTATCATTTTACGATCCTCGACGATTATTACTTTTTCCTGAACAATATTACGGTTTTTCAATAATGACAAACCCCACGAGTAATTAAAAACCATAAATGATAATATAATCTTAGTAAAAAAGATATATACATAATATAAGCGGTAACAAATTTGATTAAATTTTAATTATGAATCTCTACGATCGTTTTCCTCTTGCTCGAACCGTTGCGAGCTTCGAGAGGGAAAGATAGAGCACGCCGTGCGATCTTTCGACGAGATACTTGCGTCGGACGTATTTTTATATGCACTTTACGAGCTCGCGGAAAGAGTGAAAAACCTATATATATATATATATATAGATAGATAGATATACATGGAGAAAAAGAGAGAGAGGGAGAGAAAGGGCGAGGGAGGGAGAGAGAGATAGGGGAAGTTGTAGAGGGAAAGCGCGCTCGTCAACGACGTGCGATGTGATGGGTGAAAAATTCAATAGACACAATTTCTCCTCCCACCTCGTTCCTCTCGTCATGGTGATAGAACACGATGCCCTGGTAAGCGTTTAAACGGTTCTTCGTCACTCGAATACTCACGGCTCTTTTAATCAGCTTCGATAAAAAATTTTTACGATAAAAGTCACCTCAACGCGTTTAAAAAAAACACACAATAAACAAAAAAGAAAATTGCAATGGGCATTCTTCTTCTTTCTTGGATTGACAAATTCTTCTCGATGGGATAATTCTAAAATGTGTTTTTTAACTATCAAATGTGTGAGAATTTTAAGCTTCCTTCTCTTACTATTTGTTATATTATATATTTTTTAAAAATGTGCATTAAAATGCAATTTATATCGAAGATCCAAAGCCTAATGGAAATTTGTGGAATTATTTTGACAATATTCATATTTTATACATTTTGCGTAGAATTAAATGAAAAACAATGGTTTTTTCCATTGGTTACTTTTAGGAATTGGTTACTTTTAGGAAATATTTTACCTAAAAGAATCAAGTATCTACCGTATTATTATATGCACTTCATATTTTATACATTTTGCGTAGAATTAAATGAAAAACAGCGGTTTTTTTTCTCTTATATTGTTACTTTTAGGAAATATTTTACGTAAAAGAATCAAGTACCTACCGTATTATTAAATGCACTTAACCAGTCCTACAAGTATATTGTTGTGAAGATTGAAAAACTGAATATTCACGTGAATTGCAATATATTGAGATTATAATGGCGATATTCGTGTTACGTGAGAACTTTCTGATTTCTTCACCTGTAATTGAAGCCTTTTGCGAGGAAAATAAAATTTGAACCCTCAGCGGGTGGGGATCGTCAACATTTGTAATTTACTTTCGGAATTTTGGGAAGCGGGGTGGGTGGGTGGGGGGGGGGCGATTTTTGTCGGCCAACAAATTTTGTAGAGGATTTGCGGAATTGGAAATTTACGGAGTTTACTCAATTTCATACATTTATAGAATACATTTAAACCCTATTTTGGTGCCCTGATAAATGGGCAAACCCCCATTTTACAGTCAGTTTCTGAAAAATAAAATTTTCGGATATTCAAAAATATCGTTAAATCTCGAACTGGCTGTTTATTTTCACGATTTGAAAGGAAATTATTAAACATCGGAGATTATTTAAAAACTGAATAGAATTTTTTGTTCTTCCAACAGATAAGAAAAAGACCCGGACTAAGAACGAAGTATCTCGTCAAATTTTGATCAAACCTAAAGCGAGCGCATTCACTCACCCTCGCTACTCTAAATCCATAAAATATCTTGAAAACCCACGGAATAACGCCTCTCTCATTTTTGCCCATTAAATGGGCAAATGGTTCGCCATTTTCGCGCGTTCATTGTAAGTGTAAGTTGCACGCTCGGGCGATAATTCTTTCTGTCTTCGGTCTCTGTCTCTCTCGGTTAAAATGACGCGAGGGGGTGATAGTCGGAGTACAGTTGAGGTTCGTGTCAGCAGTCGATTCGGCGTGTGTCTGACTTTTGTTTCAATGGAAAGAGACAGCGAGGGAAAAATAGAGAAGGGGTGAGGAGAGAGAGAGAGAGACAGAGAGGGAAGAAGAGAAACGGACCGACGGACAGACAGACAGACAGAGACAAAGAGCGACTCGAGGATTATACCAGTAAACGAATACTCGAAGGTTTCGAAGGACAGAGGAGAAACGTTATAGTAGGTAAGGTTATACGACGTGGAATATAAGAGCTCCACTCGCTAGCGGAACTTGTTGCTGTTCCGAAGCGAGCGTGTGGTACACGACCCGAGGCTGTGGCCTCTCTCCCTCTCTCCTTCACTCTTTCACCTCTTTCTTTCGCTTTCCCTCTTTCTCGAGCGATACCGAAGGAATTCGATGGTTTATTGGCTTTCCTCGGACGTGGCGTACCGAGTTAGAAAGAGAAAAAGACAGAGAAAAAGAGAGAGAGAGAGAGAGAGAGAGAGAGAGAGAGAGAAAGAGAGAGAGAGGAGAGAAGAGAAGAGGGTGGAAACAACCCCGCGCACGGAGAGCACCCTCAGCCGGGGCTATAGACCGCTGGCGGCGTTGGGCTTGTTTATGGCAGTGCCGATGCCTCGCGCCATATGCTCAAAAAGACTTGTTGTTTTAAATTTGAACGGCTGCGTACTCCACCAACCCCTCCGCTCCGTCTCGTGCACCTGCCACCAGAAAAATTCTCTACACCCCCACTACATACATACACGCTACGTGGACCAATTCCCTATTGCCTCGAAATTGATTCGGGCGCGATTCCCCACGTACCTGGCGATCAAAACTTTTTCTCTATTCGGAAAATAAAAAACGAATTTTTATTTGAAAAGAAACGAAAAAAAAAAACAAAAATAAAAAGCTGTATTATTTTTTCATAGACATTTATGTTGGATATCGAAGCTAACCGATAATTTCATTAATTTTATTACAAATAATATATCGAGGTGGGCGAATGAAATTTATCGTTAATTTCGTAATTAAGAATTTAAGTGCAAGTAAATTAACACAGTGTGTTTCGTAATCAAGGTTTTAGCTTCTTAATTATTTTCATTATGAATATAAATTAACGACGCTCGATGAATGGTTGATTTTTTGGGTAATTTACGACGTGACGGTGTTTGTGCGCGAAACTGGGGCGTTGCGCATATTATCCGCTGGCCTGTATCATCCCTACCAAATTCAATCTCGCAAGTATATACTCCACGGTGTACGTTCCCTCATGACGGCAATAATCACACGCTTGTGAAAACGAAGCTGAACTAATTAAGCGCGTTAAAGCCGAGTTCGAGCGAGCAAGCGACTGACAGAGATGGAGAGAGAGAGCGAGAGAGAGAGAGAATGAGACTATGTATATCTGAGAGAGAGAGAGAGAGAGAGAGAGAGAGAGAGAGAGAGAGAGAGAGAGAGGGTGTGAGAGAGAGAGAGAGGGAGGTAGACAAGTCACAATGTTGTGCCACTCGACTGTCGTTTGGCGCATAAATGCTTTTCTCGAAGGCAAACTTGACTAGCATATAGGGGTGGGAAATAGTGCCAGGGGGAAGCTTCGGAGTAGCAGACTAGAACAAGGAAGACCGAGATAGAGATAGCGAGAGCAAAAGGAATGGATGAATAAAGTCAGAAAAAGATAGAGATAGAGAAAGAGGATTTCTGTGTATGCACCTTGGAGCTAGTCGACCCCGAGACAGAAACAAAGAAGCCGACTAAGAGCGTAGAAACGCCACGACTCGAAGTAGACGAGAGCTAGAAGCAACCTGTATATATATTAGCGCACGAGAACCTACCCCCGAGAAGAGAAAAAAAAGATCCGACACAACATAGGCCGGTGTTAGCTCTCTCCCTCTCGGTCTCTTGCTTTCTCTGTTTGTCTCTCTTGCACAATGCCCTGAGGGGCTGAGGCTTAAAACGCGGGGGTTATATTCGCGCTAGTTTCTTGACGAGTTGCCAACTCGCACCGGAGAACAGACGAGAGTGCCAACCGGTGCTCTCTGCCGTGCTTCTGTCCTACCGCTGTCCTTCCCTCTTTCCATCTCCTTTTGTCGAATTCGCGCTGTGATGAACGAGAAAATATAGAACGTTGTATAGATGTCTTCTCTCTCTCTCTCTCTCTCTCTCTCTCTCTCTCTCTCTCTCTCTCTTTCTTTTTCGTCCTCTCTCACGTTGACTCTCATCCCTGACGCGACACCGCGGGGAACTACCGAAGGACTGACACAAAGCCCCGAAAGCGAGAGCATCACAGAACGATAGAGAGCGACGGAGAGAGCGAAAGAGAGAAAGAGAGAGAGAGAGAGACGGAGAGGTTTCGTTTCACGCGAACGTCGAGGGAACGCTGCTAACGCCGGCGAGGCGTTTGATCCGTTACCCGGCCGATTGAAACGGTGCCAATGAAGCGGCGGCACGGCGTCAGTGGCGACTGGCAACGTCCGCCCACGGAAAACTGTACGAGGGAAAGAGGGAGAGCTAGGTGTTCAAGCTGCAAAACCCGAAGCTTTGAGCATCGCCCTCCCCGATAGCTACGAGAGCTTTGAAGGTCGAACATTTTGTTCGTGTGTGGCCTCTTCGTGTTGGCAACGATTTTTTTCCCCAGCAGAAAACCCATCCTGGCCCTCTCATATTCCACTGGTTATACTAGCTAGACGACACTTTTCGTATTTACAAAGAGGGAAAAAAAAACAAACGATATAAAAAAACAGCTGAGGGACAGAGACGAATTGGGAAATTTGGAAATAAATGGAGAAATTTGAAAATCTTCAATTCCTGGAAAATCTGAAATGATTGTAAATTATTTAAATATTTATTACGAATGATTAAGATTGATCTCGAAAAAATGTTAAAAATGATAGCGTTGATAAGAATCGTATGTAATATTCTTTATACAGATATCGATATATTATTGTTGGATGAAAATATAAAAACTGAACAAGATCGTATTATATTTCGGTGCAATTTTGTTGATTATCATAAATGATTTTTTTTATCATTCTAGTCGTGCGATTTCTCCCTCGTACGTACACGTTCGTTCGTCCCTGTCGGACGTAGAATTTCAAAATTGTTCCCGTACGTGAGAATCGTGTCGCGAACGAAACCGATTTATCAGCTGCTTGGTGCTGGGCGCAAATTTGAGGACCGATTCGCGCGATCTTGGGCGAGGACACGCGGACGTGTTTCTACCGTATACTGGAGGTAGCGAGCGAGCGTAGCTTCCCCCTTTTTTCCTCTTCTATTTTCTCGTTCCTCGCGAGGTATCGCACGAGCAGAGAAGAGAAAATTCGAGACGTTTATACGCGATCACACGGAAAAGCTTCGCGCTTGAGAAAGAGAGAGAGCGAGAGAGAGAGAGAGAGAGAGAGAGAGAGAGAACTTCCGCCGCTCCTATATATATATGTCATACAAAAGTGAAGACGAACGCTGCACTGCTTCGTTCTCTCTCTTCCTGTGTAACGTCAAGCTTTCAGAAAGCTGCGCACGTACGACCATGGGGAGAATATAGGAAGCCTGGCCATCCTCTCCTCCTCCCTAGTCTCCTCTCTCATCCTCCTGTCGGTGGCTTGGCAATGATCGCCACCCGGTGACTGTGCCAGCCATTAACGGACACATGTCTCTATCCGGACTTTGTCAGGAGAGATCGGGAGATTTATCGTTTCTTCGCCAAGAAAACCTCAACGCCGTCGTCTCACTCTCAACTAAATGCTCGCTGCATGGCTCGAGAATAGATATATAGTGTCAGTTCAATCCCATCGAAACGTACTGAAAAGTACATGTTCCCTGTAACCGGGTTATCCTAACGCGGATTTAGTCGCTCAAGACGACCATTAAAAACAAAAAAAAAGTATTTCGATATTTTCTTACTAATTCTTTTCAACCCCTAAACATCGACTGGGATAAATGTTAGAGGTTTTTTCTTCTTCTTTAATTCGTCGAATTTCGCGATTTATAAGAAACAATGTCACGTCTCATTACTCGATCGTACATCCGGTCGGAATGAGATAGAGAATCGAGACGAGGTAAGGGTACACCCCAACGGCGACGTTTCTCCGAATCAGAGAGATGAGGGAAAGCAAGAGAGAGAGAGCGAGAGGGTTGAAGAAAAAGGAAAAGCAGAGTCCCCTCGAGTGCTTCTGGATTATCTTTAACGGCCATTAAACGACGCTCTAAAGTTTTGAGAGTATCGGAGACGTCAGCGTCTAGTCGGTTTAGCATTGGAGAAAGGGTGAGGGTAGGAGGGTAGGTACGACCGTGGGTTGCCTCCAGGGCTCGTAGTACCCTTTAAACACTATAACTCTGTATATACGTATATATACGAAAACCTCGCGGCGAACTCACGGGCTGCAGCTGTAAAACAGTGACACAGCTATCGGCTACCAGGGGGTTGGCGCGGCGAAAGGGCGAACTTTCTTCCTTGCACGAATGATCGAGATAATTAACGGACCGTGCGAAACGAGCTTTTCTTTCGATTCTCGAAGGAAATGACTGGAAATGATCGGCCTCGGATATTTGGTCAATGATTCGAAATTACGAATAAATCAAGATCTTACCATAATAATAACCATAATAATTTAACGAATCGCATCATTATTATGTAAAAAAGATAAACTTTTTCCCCCAATGTTACTAAAATACTTTTCGATCCGGCAATATTATTGTCAAGAACGATTCTCAAAGTTGCATAATTCTGCTACCTCGTGGCGCTGCATTAATCCTCGCCTAAATATCACATAGTGAATCGCACGTATCGTGACAATATCCTAGCCGGAAGTTCCTATCTCCCCGGATTTGGTAATCGTATGAGCGCGAGCCTATAATCGTGCACCATTGATGAAAGAGATAGGAGAGATTCGGGCGTTGAATGACCACAGACATGGAGAGGGGGCTGGTGACCAGGGTGGATGACGGTGGTATTGGAGTGCAGTGCGTTCCTCTGTTCTCTGATGACGTACGTGTCTCCAATGCGGCAGCTGGACCACACGGTGTCTGTTCCTGGATATCCCCGTCCTTTTCCTCCGGTCGCGACGTCGATAAATCGACCACGCGCACCGATTCCATTGCACTCGACGATTGTTATGCAAAAGTGGCGAGCTTATGCTCGATGTAGAGCAATTCAGCAGTCGGTTGAGCACAATGGGCCATATAGAGTCCTGCGACTTTGCTCTCATCTATACCTATATATATATATGCACGCATGAATATATAAAGAGATAGAGGGTGTTGTATATGCGAAGTATGCAAATTTTCGTCGTTCGTCGCCGGACTGACCCGACAAAAACAATAAACGAGAGCGATTGCATGTGTTCATACGTCGATGGACTCATAAAAATATCCAACAGCGACGTTGGAGAGGCGAACGGGATGATGTCTCTGTCTCTCTCTGTTTTTCTCGCTCACTCTCTCTGTTTCCCCTCGAGCCGTCGGTTTGAGGGGAAAGAGGCAGGAAGAGGCGGTGGGTGGGAGGAGGGGGGTGACTCGACCCAATGTGTGTTTCGTGCTTTTGCTTTCGCGTAGCATCCCATTATTTAGCGACACCGGCCTGTCCGCTTTGGTTATATATATATATATATGTATGTACGTGCATATACATATTTTTTTGCACCGGACTGATCGTCAACGAATTTACGAGCTATATGGACCTCTTTTTGCCCCTGGCTCTTTTGACCGGAACTGCAAAAATTCATTTTGACCGTATTTCTCGTCACTTCAACTTTTTTTTTCGCCGGACCTTTTCATCCGGTTGATACGCGTATTGAATATTTTTACGTCGAAGCGTGAGCGAATGGAGTTCATCCGGTTTTTTGCAGCCAAAACGTTTTTTTCTTTTTTTTTTGCCATGTGGAAATGGGGAAATGTTAAGGGACGATGTTATCGTTGTAAGTGCATTTGAGTATGGTGGACGATTTTTTAGATCGAGAGCTGCGAGTTTCGAAAATAAAAAAATTATACTGCAGTGAAATGCGAGACCGAAAGAGAGGCGCATTTTAAATAACAATTCGTGCTGAACAAATTGTTTCTTTTTTTTTTATTACGAAACAGAGAGCTGTTGAAATTATTTAATATATTATTTATTGCTATTATGATTTTATCAAAGTTTGAAATTTTCTCTCGTTTTTCATTCTTGTTTTTAATTCATTTTTTTACCTGGTATCAAAAAAAAATATTTTGCTTTATACTTGTGAGCTTTTGAGTTTTCAAGGTTAACCACCTGACAAAAGTTTCAAACGGATTGAAAATGCAAATTTTTATATAAATATAAATTACTTTGGAATACAAATTATAGTGATATTTAATAGTAATTTGCTACTGATAATAGCAAAATGTTATCGAACAAAAACGAAAAGAAAGGGGGGGGGGTAAGAAAATATCCTCAAGAACACCACGAGGATCGCGACGTAAAAAGAGAACGCTTTCACGCGGCGAAAGTTGCCGGAAGCTGCCGTGAAAGCCTGTGGGGTTGCAAGAAAGTGGGTGAGAAAAATGGGGTGGATTGGTCCAAGAGATCGAGAGAAGCGAATTACCTGCTGGGCTCACTTCGGGGATGCTTTGGCGTGGCACGCTGTATACCTATATATATATGTATATATATATATCTATTAATAGTAGGTGCGGGAGAACATCACAGCTGCGCCACGGGGTTGACGCTCCCGCGAGCGTTTTCTCTAGGATTTTCTTGAGCGAGAGGTAGAACCAGGGAGTAAGGGAGGAAAGGCCTTCTCGCCGGGAGCGATAGGCCCGAGACGTCTTTTGCTCTCACTCGCTTCCTTCGCGGCCATTTGCTCCCCGTCGGTGGTAAATATGAGCGGTGCTTCGTTCGGACAGAGAGCGATAGCACCGACAACTTATATTCCTCGGGGGCGTTTGTTGGGCGCTCCGCAGAATCGCGCGTGGGCACGCCATAGTTCTCCCTCGGGGGGGTTCAACAACACCCAGCTATTCCCCCCTCCCCGAACCACCTACCCCCTAGAGCATTCAGGAGGGTTGACGAAACGAAATTTAACAACCGGCATAGTTATTGGCCACTTTTCCAGCGACTCGCGATATTTTCAGGAAACTAGCCCCTAGTCCCAACCCCTTGAAACTTCTCTCCCCTATTTCTCGTCAAAAATAACGAAAATTTATTTAATATCTAAACACGACAGGAATGTCAAATTTTTCATTAATTCAAGATTATATTTATCGTCGTGTCTGTTTTTACATTCGCTCGAGTGGCCAATAACTAAATAATTTACTATCGTAGTGGTGACGGTGGAATACGACGAGCAATTTCTTTATCTCTCCCTCTGTCTGCAGAAACGAAAAAAGGATGAGGGGGCTTGGGACTCCCCTAGCAATCAACGTCTATGGCGCCGCGTCATCGTTCTTCTCACCCTGCCCCCCCTCTACCCCCTTCAAGCTTTAACGCAACCTCGTAAAAGATGCTTGTTATACGAGCGGACGAACGAAATGACATATCATAAGTCTGCCTCGTGCTAGTTTACTATATCGCTCACTATGAAAATATTTTGCGTGCCGCACCCTTCTCGGACAGCGTAACGAGAAACGTATATACGTATCACCGCCGTTACAGTCGGAGAATGTGACAAAATTCATGTATTATTGCGTTAAAAATCGTTATTGTTCTCGTTCTCTGGAAATCGTAACTTTTATCTTGTCTGCCGGTTGCAAAATAGATTCGACAAATATTCGAAATCTTTTCAAACTGACCCAGTTATAACAAACAAAAACTCATTCCACTCTTCGTTGCGATTTAAAATTAAAAACAATGCAATCGAGTTAGCAATATTTCTAAAAAAAATTTAATTTCTTTGGAAAAAATTCCCTCGCTATTGTTTTTTTTCTTGTCGTTAACGAGGACGCTTCAGTGTTACATAAAAAAGAAAACCATTTGGATCTCGCGAAACACCGGACTACATAATAAAAAAAAGCCTTTATCAGCGTCACGTTACAACGACCCGGGCAAGAGCATAAACGTGCTCAACTTCGATGGTGTACCGAGACAGTGAGAGGTAGAGAGAGAGAGAGAGGAAAAGAGAGCGAGAGAGAGAGAGAGAGAGAGAAAGCATGTGCGTGTGTGAGACTGAGGGAGAGAGAGGGAGGGGGAGAGAGAGAGAGAGAGAGGAAGAGAGAGAGAGAGAGAGAAAGAGAGAGAGGAAGCGGAAGGAAGGAAGGAATTAATGGGTGACCCTTTCGAAGAAGAGAGAAGCAGGGCGAGAGAGAGCAGTCGTAGAACGCGGCGCGTTT
>JAPYZT010007099.1:0-13860 GCA_030522965.1 Tryphoninae sp. A BG-2022a | reverse complement strand
ATAATAATAATAATAATAATAATAATAATAATAATAATAATAATAATATGATACACGGAATATATATATATATATATATATATATATATATATATATATATATATATATATCTGCTCGTTCGATTTACAATCGAAAAGTTTCGTGGAGCAATTGCAACGACTACGTTCCACTACATTGTATAGTCGTAATCTCTTTTAATTCTCTGAGTTTTGTTTTTCCCATTCTTGAAAATAGTTCTGTTTTTTTGTTCTCCTTGTCGAAGTTTTGGAATCGATTTGAAGGTTTCTTTTTCGTAAACGAAGGCGAAACAAAAGGAAAATACAAATGAAAAAAGGGGAACGATTCGTCAAACGTTCATTCGTTCGATTATATTAAGAAATTGTTATCTCTTTCTATTTGTTTTTTTTCTGGACGTAGCTCGGCATACCTATAGTTCCGTCAGGGTATCGATCGATGCCCTGAACCTTAACCTTGACGATCCGTCGGTTGGTCCCTTGCTACAGCCCATTCCGGTGCCCTCGAGCCTCGAAATGATTTCGTCATTCAGAGCAGTGAGAACACGTCGGTCTTGTCTGTTGTTTACCGGTGCGATTTGCAATGCTTCCTGGACGTCGGACAGAGCCTCTTCGAGACAGTTTATGTCGACTCGGGCTTTGGCACGGGCGTAAAAAGCCTCGTAGGAATCGGGTCGCGTCTTGAGTGCCTCCTCAGCAAGCTCGATGGCCTCCTCACATTCCTAGGCGATGAACAAAAGAATACGTGCGATGAGATGCCACATAGAGACGCCTTGCGAAGCGCCAAACAGTGAAAAAATGAACTACATATATTTTTGAAAAATAACGTCAAAAATAATACACATTTACTCCATTCCCGAATATACGTTAAAACTTTCTTCACCTTTAGCGAAAATTATCTCGCGCGACAATAAATTGTCAAGAATTCGAGGTGGGCCCCGTCCGACATGATAAATTTTTCATTGTTTGCGAAGCGGATATGAGACAAAAGAAAATATTCAACTCACGTTCATCTTGCGCTTGCACCGGCTGAGATTCAGGACAAAATTGAGTCTGAGCTGTTCGAAAGTTTGAACGTGAATGATCAGATTGTTCTGCTCTTGGCTCTGATTGTCCTGTATCTGTTGCAGAGGATCGGGAAATTTTCTCAAGGCGTAAGCGTAACGATGTGACGCCTCTTTCAGTCGCCCTTTGCGATAGAGGACGTTGCCATCTTCCAGAAGCTTGTTCAGCAATATGAGAAGAACGTCAGGTTTGCCAGTTGCCATGGTCCAGGTAGCGGGACCTAGTTTCGCACCACGGCGCAAGAAACATTGCACAACGGGCACGTTGCGGCATCCTATAGCCCTATCTAATGGGCGCATGCCGTGAAGATCCACGTGCTCAACCGCCGCGCCACGCTCCAAGAGTAATTGCACTAATTTTGGATTACCCTAAACAAACAAACAAACATACATCGTTATTGCAATTCACAAAATTTGTATCCGTTTTTGAATCTTCCTTCGTTCGAAATTCTGTCATTTGTTAGAAAAATTGTCGATCCGAACCTGGAAAGCAGCCAAATCCAGAGGGGTTCTACCAGTGTTGTCATTCGCGTTGACATCAGCACCTCGATCCAGGAGACTCTGTACGGCGTTGAGTCGTCCTCGAACACAGGCCCAGCCGAGTGCACCGAGACCTTCTTTATCCGTAGCTTCGAGAATCGCACCTCGATCGAGGAAGAGCTCAACGAGGTTGGTGTGACCCTCAGACGCCGCAAGCATAAGTGCCGTACGGCCCGAAGCATCACGTTGTTCAAGGAGAGCCGTAGCGTCGTCATGAACGGTGTCGGTACTGCTCGATAGTGAACCTTGAAGCAATCTATCCGCTGTGCCCCAATGACCTTCCCTGGCTGCTAGCATCAGAGCCGACAGACCCTTGGAATTGGTCGCCATGGAATTGGCACCCCGCGCCAAAAGTGCCGAAATCGTAGCGGTCGAGCCGTGAGCAGCGGCGATCGTCAAGGCCGTTTCACCGATGAGACTGTCGGGACTGTCGACCGTGACCTCAGCCATGTCCAAAAGGTATTCGACAACCGCCTCGTGACCCTGAGAAGCCGCAGCTACGACCGCTTGTTGGGCAGCTTCCTCCCGACTGACGTCGGTTGGACCCGAGATCTCGGAATTGGTTTCGTTCGTTGATGTCAACCAGTCGCACGCTAATAGATAGCCGACGACCGACAAGCGTCCGTGTCGAGCGGCATGAACGAGGGAACACTGACCAGCCATGTCGGCGTGACCCAAGGATGCACCAGCCGCTGCCAGTCTGAAACAATTTCGGAGGAGATGTTAGCACGTAGATACAAAGATTATGATAAAGTGAGTAAATTCTGGGAGTGATCAAAGACTGTCTTACCTTCGAACTACGTCGCAATGACCGCGAGCCGCGGCTAGTGACAGCGCTGTGCAACCCTGACTGTTGGTCAGCTCGACGTCAGCACCGAATTCCAACAGGAGCGAGACCATCTCGACCGATCCTTCATGAGCATAGATGCAGAGTGCCGGTGCATTGCCGAGATAATCGGTAACGTGATTGGGCGATGCTCCCGCCAGCAGGAGCAACCTCGAGACCTTAACGTTAGGACTGTAGATATTTCTCAACGTGCACAACGCCCAAGAGACGCACTCGGCAGATGTCGTCATCCACAAGGCTTGAAGATCTCTCGATGGCCAACACGGTGCGACTCCTCGATACACGTGTGCCTTGAGAACGTGATGACCAAGCTCGAGAACTCTCTCACCGTCCAAGGGCGCTTGCAAGCGCGACAATCGAAAAGCGATCGCGGCATGACCGAGCCTCAGATCGCAAAGGAACTTCGTCGATTCACCCTCGTCCCTGCGCATGAGCCATTCCCTGAACGATGGATGAAAGAACATGTAGGTGTCGTCCAATCGTTTCACGAGGAATCCAGACAGCATCTGCGAGTACATAGAACGATGATTGAGAATTAATCGATGGGTCAAAGTTTTCGATCATTGAGCGTAAGTAGGTCGGTGGCATCGACTCACTTGACACGTGACGTGGGCAGCGGGGGAAAAATAACAAAGTAGTTGATTAGGTGAGATACGAAGATCAGATTGAGACTGATTGTTGGTAGGCTATGTCGTCAAGCCACTTTATTCTGATTTGATTGGCTCACTACTACTTCATTCGCTTACTACTACTAACGGCCATTATGAAATACAATTTAAAACGGTGGCAGGATTGAGCCCAGTCTCCAATTTATGATGTTTGTTATCTACGCTTTCACAACTTGTCATAATCTTTGTTCATTTACTTTGTCCAATCGGAACTTACCTTGAATCTCTGCAGGAAGTCCTCCCACGAAACGAAGTGGTCGGTGTACAGGGAATTCACGGAATAATATATCTCCGTGAGGGTAACGGGATAAAGTGCAGCGAGGCAAACTCCCAAAAGTGGTTGAACCTTGTCGAAGGAAGTGGCAGTTGGAAATCTAAGATTGAAGTGCAGCTGAAAGATTTGGGCGAGGGAGACCGGAAGTACTTTATAGCTCGCGGATTTAGCCACTAGGTGGCCACTCTCGATGAGATCAAGCGTTAGTTTGGCAAAGAGGAAGCTGCCACCGGCAAGGGCCAGCAGATGGGAGGCGAATCTCGTTTGATTAGCACCGCAGGAAGATTCGGCTTTTCCGTTGATCGACGCCGTCACGTTGGTCTGTATAGCTGGACTCTGAGCGAGCCTGTAGCCAATGTAATCCGCCAAATCTCTGGTCACGTTGCTGCTCATCGAATCGTTCGTGCCTTTGTCCAAGGATATTCTCGTATAGGGCAACTGCTTAGCGCACTCGCGCAGCTGAGTTCTCACGGTGCAGACAATTTTCAGCCAGCTTGGAAAATTCGGGGCGTGTCTCGTGAGAAAGGAAGCTATGGTGTCACCTCGATCCGGCCTGTGATATTCAGCCTCGCAGACCGCGTCGATCAAAATCATCATGTTAACCTCGGGCAATCGGCCGGATTTTCTCAAACTAAGAAGGGGCTCGATTATGCCGCGTGAAAGCGCGAGATCCGGATCAACCGTGCATTCTCGTTGCGAGAGCGAGCCTTGAAGATGTGGCTCGGAGAGAAGATACTCCCGGTAGGAAATGAGCTGAGGTGCCTGGCAGAGTTGCGCCGCTAACGAATGTATGAGATCGGGCACAAGGCACGTGCTGTTGTTGTCAGCCTGACAAAAGTGATAAGCAACGACGTGCGAAGCAAGCTCTCTTATCTTCTCGTTCGTACGACGAATATTCGTTTCCATCGACGATACCGACGATGTCCTGTCGATCTCCTCGATCGCGTCACAATTCTCCTCGCGTAGACACTGATCGCGACGTCTACCGAAACAACTGTGCTCCACCAGTTGAAGGACCACGGCTGTCTTTCCGGTTCCCGGCGAACCAGATAGAAGAACTCCCGGACTCGAACCCTTAACGACCGTCTCGAATTCCTGGAGAAGCCATTGACGTCCGGTGAAGATCGGATCCGATTCTACAAGCGGTACTTCGAAGAACAGTGGCTTCAACGTCAATTGCGCTGCAGGATGTTGAACGAAACGCACTGTAACGATAAACAATGGAAGTTTTTGATTCGATCTGATTTCATTGATTTTTTGTTAACTCGAATTTCTTATGGGTACTCACATTTAGAGTCGATCGGTGCCTTGAGGTTACTTCCTCTGGCTGATCGCCTAGCGCAAGATCTTCGATTCTTCAACTGTTCGCGCTCATCGCACTGGCCCTGCTGATTATTAGTCGAGTGCCTTCTCGGGGTGAGTGGACTTGAACTTCCATTCGACAAACCGGAAACCGAGACAGACATGGACATGGACATCGACGTGGAGGCCGAGACAGAGGTCGATATTGAAGCGAGACTTCCGGCACTATCGCAATCACGAACTTTGCCTTTGCCCTTTGATTTGCCCTTGGGCTTTATCGGACTCCTAAGTGCCACTGCTACTTCAGCCTCGCTCGACGTACCGGTCAACGTCGATACCGGACTGGTGTTGGTCGAGGCGAGTGTCTGAGTCTCGAAGCTCGTTAGACTGCTGAAGGAGGTGTCATGACCTCTTGCATCGCTCAGACGAATCTGCGGTCTTGGACAGACACCGGAAGTCTGAATCGGACGACCGGGTGTTTCCGGTAAATCCGCAGCATCGACATCAACGTTTCCTCGCAGATTTCCCGAACCCAGTAAAAGTCCCAGCCTCATGTAGAGATCGGACTGCGATGATTTTCTCGTCTTCGAGGACAGTGGTTTGACGCAACCTCCTTCGTCATCTGTGAAAGTTTCGACGAGGACGGGGAGAAGAAAGAAAAAAAATGCTCGTTAGTCGTGGAAAGTCGTGAGATGAATTGGTCGTAAAACTTCAACAGCGCAACGCAACGCAAAAAAAAAACAAAAAAAAACAAAAACGAGACAAATTTCATGACTCTCGGCAATCGCAGATTATTGCTAGCAGGCTTGTGCGACTCGGTTGCTTTGCGATCGTGCCGTCCAAGAGTCCGCGACTGCTGTGAATACCACAAGTATTGCCGAGTGTTCCGTCTGTCCGTTATATTATTTTATAGACTTATCAAGATGCATAAAATCAGTACAATAATTAAGGTGAATCAAAAACGACCATGTGAATCAAAGTGCAGTCACTGCAGACCGTGAAAAATCGTTAATCTTTTTTATCGCATGCTTTGACGTCCTCGAACGATCGATCCTTGTCAAATCCTTGATAACTCTACCGCGCAATATCGACTAATTGGATTAGACTTGTGATTTACAAAAAAATGCAATCAAACAAATAAAAAATCAAAACAACGAAACGCAAAAATTGGCACACGTGAGTCAAGTAACAACTCCTGCCTGTGACTTTGTTGGACGCGACAATCAGTTGATTGAGGGCATCGTGAGTCTTGACGGAGCTACGAACGAGTCCTTCGGTGGGTTTGCTACTGGACGAGTCGATCAGTTGATTCAATCCGTCGCTCGCGCTACCCTGACTCGTGCTCCACAACGACTTGATCTTGCCGAGTACCACGCCCGGCCATCTTGATTTTCCTTCCCAAGACCATGTCATCCACGCTACGTGTCGCGACGTTAATTTTTTCTTTATTCTCAATGATCTACCGATTATCGATCCAATCTTTCGACGAATTCAACTCCGAATCAAAACCGATCTTTGTTTCCCTTTTATCTTACCTGACAAGGCCGAAGGATTCTCGTTCCCCGTTTGATCCTGCGCGGAGGTCCCTCTTCGGGATCCTCGCTGAGGTGTGAAAGGACTCCTCAATACTTTCGAATTCAGGAAAAACCTCTTGCGCTGATTCGGTGGGGTTGGACAGCCTAAACAAAAAAAAAGTAGTTGATTAACAAAAACGTACCAACGAAACTGTGAAATTAATCGATGATTTTTGAAATTGATGCATTGTTCTTTACACTTCAAGGACCTCAAGGACAATATTGCTAATTTAAAAAAAGACATTTTTTCTCCAGGTGTAGATGAAAGTATGTAATTATAAACAAACGATACGATTAAATGGCTAATACGACGAGGAAATTGGAGTCTCGTTAAAGTAATAACTCACTTTGCGCCATGACTTGCGGTTTGTGCCGAGCCTGGGAAGCATTGAATTCCGGAAGTACAGGTGGTTTAGTCTTCAATCCTTTTCCCATAGCTCCTGCCGATGGCGAAGACGTGACGTTCTCGGCCGAATCCCTCAGCTGCAATATAACATCGTACGTCGTAAAGTCGTCTCGCAAAGCGTTAATTCCATTAAAAGCCTGTCCTACTCTGATCAATCCGCTTCTCATCAACTTTCCAATTAACTCGCACCTTAACAGATCCGCAACAACTCCAACTTGGAAAATATTTCAATTCGAACATCGAATAACGGACAAAAATTCAAATTTCAATATCGCGCCATCTCTCGGTATTCGCCGGTAGCTAACGATAACTCGGTCGGTAAGTCGTCGTACTTTTAATATTTTTTTTGTTTTTTTTTTCTATTTTTTTTTCGTAATGAGTTTACATCCTGTTTACCAAAACAGACGAACGATGGAATGACTTTTGCGCGAGCGTGGTCGGCGTCGTTCAACGAGATTTCATTTTAAAAGGATAAAATAATCGTTTCGTGAATCTCCAGAAGGGGCCAGAGGGTACATCTCTTTGTCAGTCGGTCCGTTGGCGAGATGGCCGCGTGCGCAAAGGTACGCAGACTGTCGTGGGTGGACGAACACGAGACGAGGCGAGAGAATCTTCGCGCGTTTTGCCGACTGAAAGGTTCTCTTTCAAGGGGCGTCCTGCGAGACACCATACACCGCTATATTTATATATATCCGTATATAATAGAACGCGTAGGTGTCCGCCGGGCGTTTCGCGCGTACGAATATCCAGCGAGAGAGAAAGAGAGAGAGAGGGAGAGAGAGAGAGAGAGAGAGAGAGAGAGAGAGACGAACTTTCATGATAATACAACGCGAATGCGTCATTCTCGCATTTACCGATCTTTTACGACACCTCCGCTCTCCCTCTCTCTCTCTCTCTCTCTCTCTCTCTCTCTCTCTCTCTCTCTCTTCTGCGGTATTCACAATTCCTCACTTCCGTACGTGGAATTATTATTGAATGTCGCGAAATTGGAAATGTAATATAGAATATTAAGGCGAACGTGACGTGAGGCGATTTCGAAAATGACGATGACTGCGCGCCAAGCCCACAGACCCACTTCCATAAACAGCTACGGCGAGGGCGAGATTTAATATCTTTCTTTATCATCGTTTGGTTAAAACGATAATTTTAATTATTTACTATTTATAATTAACTATATATAGTTTATAACGAAATTATTTGAAATAATAAAAATGAAATAAACAATATAAGTTCGATCGATAAAGAAAATATGTTATTTATGTTGTATTAAAATAATTATTTCCATCAAATTTCAATCTTTTTTTTCAATAACGACGTGCGTTCCTCAAGTTTTGTCATGCGAAAAATTTTAGCTTGTTAATTAATGGCATTTTTTTTTGTAATTCTGTTTTATTAAATAAGCCGGTTATTTTAGTTCGAGCAGGACGCATAATTTGCTTCGACACGCGAAATTAAACGTTTGGTTTAAGACGATTTTTACGAGGGGAAAGGAAATAAGAGGGAAAGAGATAAAAATCGAGAGGAGACGATATTATTATGAAAGTTGATTGGGGAGAGAGAGAGAGAGTGAGTGAGAGAGCGAGAGAGAGAGAGAGAGAGAGAGCGAGAGAGGGAGAGAGAGAAGAAAAATCATAAAAATAAAATAAAATAAATTAAAAGTGAAAAAAAAGAAGAGTAAAAAAATTGAAAAAAAGTCTCACGTGAACGACGCGAGGCGGCAGGTTTGCCCCCCTCGGGCTGATCCTCGTACGAGGAGGTCTCGGGCTACCGCATAGGGAATTTATGGTGGAGGGGTCGTCGAGCCAGTCGTCGTTGGTAGCGAGTATGGATACCGGTTCCGAAGAACAGAAACCGGCGACTTCGTTCTCGTAAGGATGCTGCTTCTGCTGTTGTTGCTTGCGATGATCGCGAAGGACCTCGTCGCTAACCATCGTTCGTTCCAGACATATCGGGCATGCCTCGCTACGGAATAGACAGGAGTAGCAGCGCTCGTGACCGCACGAGTCGATGAGTCGACGCTTTTTACCCTTGTCGAAAGGCATCTCGCACGACGGACAGGTCGAGCCGCCTAACATCGTCGTCGACTCGACGAGAGCTCGGATCTGTGCCAGATCTGAAAAAATATAAAAATAAAACAATGAACGTCTCGGTCGTTTCGAGCCAATACAAATAATATCGTTGTTTGTTTCAATTTTTTTTATTTTCATCGCGTTTGTCATAGTTCCTTGTTCCTTTTCGTCCCTATTTCGACATCTTTCAGCCAACTGCGACATGTTTTTTTTTTTTAAATAAATGTGATAATTATAATTTGATTTAAATTTGATTAAAATTTAATTCTGTTCTGTAATCTACAATTCGTGTAACGTCAATTTAAATTTGATTTAAATTTGATTTTAATTCGTCTCGATATTTAATAGCTTTCCACCCTTTAGTGACTTCTCAATGACTTTACACGGGTAGAAAGGAACAAAGTAAGAATGTAATTTTTCATACACGGTAATAAAATTACGATAAGTCGAACACGTGAAAATGATTTTTTGCTGACCCGTGAAACGATCTTGACCCCGGGGTTGGTGAGGGGGTAAAAGGTCACCAGGTCATTTACTTCTTCCTGCGTTCACGGTCCCTCGCGCATATCCACCTCTTTCGTACAATCGTTATATACATATTTACCGGTTATTTCTTTTTTATCGCTCAAGCCAAGCTGCACATACAATTCTCTCACGATATTATCGGGTTCGTGTAATTTATGATTTACGAGCGGATGATGCGCCAGCGATCGTTTTCCTATAAGCTCACGACGACGAAGAAGTCGAAGCCTGTATTCATCCGGAGGAGGATACGAAACTCCGTGTCCGAGACTCTCTCTCTCTCTCTCTCTCTCTCTCTCTCTCTCTCTCTCCCTCTCTCTCGTATTCGATTTGCGAGGATTATTCTCTCGACGCTGCGCGGTCCCGGAAGAGCGCATATGCATCGTCGATTTTCCTTATCAATGAATCTCGATACCGTCCCGTATTATTCTCCGTACTGCATCATCGACGAATAATAGGATGATGCCCTTTGGCGAATTGTCCCAACGTGCGTTGACAATAGAATTGAACGGTTCGATTTTTATTTTCATCTTTTTTCTATCACATTTTTTGGATTCCATCATTTTTACAATTCCAAAAATCGAATCACATTCGAGATAAAAAATTGTCTAGTTTATTTATCTCGTTGAAATTCTCAAATTAATTGACAAGTTGATAATAAAAATGTATTATTCACCGAGTCAGAATATTAGCAAAAGGAAAATTAATTTATAAAAGAATATTGAAACGATATAAAATTTAAAAAAATTGTTCGAGTCACGATTTAAGGGGAATAATCGATAAAAAAATGAATGAAATAAGACGAGAATGGGAGAGAGGGAATGAAGATCGAGGGGCCCGTACACCAGGAACGACCTCTATGGTCTGGACGCAGGCGCAGAGGCGCCAGTAGTTCACGCTCGAGCGAAATGATCCTAGAAAGTGAGGTCAAGAGAAGAGATGAAAGAGAGAAAGAGAGAGAGAGAGGGAGAGAGAGAGAGAGAGAGAGAGAGAGGAGAGAGAAGTGGGAGGAGAGAATTTAAACACGCGAGAAGCGAGAGACGTGTCTTCGACGATCGTGAATCCGACCGGCATGGCGAATCGTATATACCAACATGTTTTAATATCGATAACGAGTGTAACGACTACGTGGAATGCAAAGTCACATGCACCGCGTGCATGCGATTGAAACTCCAATCCGCGAAGCCTCTCGTCGTCGATATAGCTAGAAAAATCACGACGCGATTCCAGTAATTGAATCCCCTTTGATTCTATATATATATGGAGCGCTCTATGCTGAAGCGATCTGACTGATTTTTTGATCGTTTTTAATTTTTATTTTCCATCACAGTGGGGAATTATTAATTTGTTAATTAGTTTTAGTTCGATAATGATCACAGGAATAAATTTATAATAATGGTAATTCAATAACGATAATAATAATTTCGTAATTATTCTTATCGAATACTTAATTAAATTTGAAGTTTTTCACGAATTTATGTAAAATATGTGAAGAATGGGAAGAAAATTATAATGATGCATTCAAAATTGAAGATTTAAAGTATCGTGAGGAACAGTCACGTGACTAACGCAAACGTTCGATTACAAATATTGAAATTGTACGAGGGACGATAAACCTTGAAAAGTCTACGTGACTTGGAAAATCATAATAACACTCGAACAAAAATAGTAAAAAAACATTGAATCGATGGAAAATAATTATTAAATGAATTTCAAGTGTTACGTCGAACGTCGATTCTTTACGTGCAGCTCGAGAAAAATCGCATTATCACGTGTTCCTTTCGTTTGCTCGGAGTTAATTCCTTCTTTCGTCCGGTCAGCAGAGCGAACAAGCTCGAACCACGTCGATGACGTAACGTCGATGACAAAATAGGATAGCGATGCGAATATGCGAGGTCGTGGTACCAAGATCTTCGACAATCAATTCTAGAAAAAAAAAAAAATCGTCGCGACTCGTCTCCCTCATTACTTATGTAAAACCTTAATTTTATTCGCACACTTTATGACTGAGTAGTGTAAACTCTAATGAAAAAATGATAATAAAAAACACACAAAAAAACTAAAATCCGTTGTAAAACCATCGAGCGCAAAACTGATAAATTTTACCGTAATACACGCGGAAAATTATACTAAATAGTTATCTGCGCTCGCTTATTTATCGAGGAACTCGGCCGAGCGTCGCATAACTCACGCTTCGATAATTTACGTTCGATAGTCCCCCCCCCCCTCCCCCTCCCGAGATACTTTTCGTATCTCGTTCCGTCGAAAAAGAATTAAATTATTTGAGGATCGTTAAAGTAATACAAAAATTAGTAATTTATATTTCCTAGGGATTAGGTCACCCTAAATGCTTTTAAATTATTTGATTTGTGACATTTTATCAATTACCCATTTTATTAATCGTCGACGAATAAAGTTAAGAAGACAAATAAAAATAGATATAAAACTTGGAAATAAACATTAAATGCAACTGCGAAAGTCGAAATAGTTTGTTTGTATTATTTTACCTCCCGTCGAACGTGTACGAAATGATTTATCAACGAATAACCTCTATCGCCATTCGCGTATCGGTGTAGGAAAAACAAAAAAGGTTTTCTCGTATGCCACGGGAGTACCTCCACCTTTCTTTCGGTCGAAGTGACGAACGATCTCGCGACAAGGATGATCGGGACGAACCGAAGATATATGAGAAGACGGTTTATTCGGGTCGTGCGACCTCATCCCGGTAAGTCCAAGTCGCGCACAACTCACGCAAGTAGGCAGGTGCAACAACTCTCCTCCACGACTCTCCTTCTGGCCGCGGCTGGGTTACCGTAAGAGCTCTGGGTCAACGCACTCGTCTCGACCTCGCTTCCTCGCGATATTATACCTTTTACCGATGCCACACACACATACACACGTGAATAACAACAAAAAATACGGTACACGCCTTATATATACGAATCTTGCGTGTGTCTCTCTTTTGTACGCTTACGAATCGTCCCTCTCCTTACTTCTCTTGCTCCCTCGGTGGAGACTTTGCTAGGTTGAGTAATTCGTGGAAAACAAAAGAACGACCGCGATGATTCTATCTTAGAGGCAAATGTTTCCGGCGGTAATTTAGCAGGCCAGTGACCACGAGTCTACGGGAAACCGGAAGTCGAAGGGATACAGTTATATTTCTGTTGCGTTTGGGTCCGGTAGTTCGAGGTAATAAGACTTGGACCTCAGGGGAAAGGAGTGAATTTTTTTTTATCCAAAATGATTTTGAGACAGTCATATTCGATAGGAAATTTCTCGTAGATTACGAATATGATATTTACAGTCTCGATTTTGCGCGATTTACAAGTCAAAAGTTGAAAAATTGACAAAATTTTTGGATTTTTGACTTTTTGACGGATTGATTGCTGAAAATTTTGAATAATAATATTATATTGTTGCTGTACGGGAAATTTCCGATCCTACAAGTACCCTGAGTTCATAGTTTGGACGAAAAAAAAATTTGACCTTCTCGATCGACCTTGAGTACTACTGGAAGTTTATGTCTACTTTTGAAACCTGGATCTCTGGTGGATGGAGTTTTGTTGTTCATTAGAAATAACTTTGTAATCGTATTGTCGATTAGAACTAGTCAACGTGAAGAATACTCGGATTTTCTTTACCATAATTCTCTCGATCGACGTCTCGCTCGCACGTACATCCAATCATTGATCGAGGCTATAGTCAAGATTATATATATGGCTCTCGCAATCAGAGTGAAATCGGACTGTGGCTAGCGAGGAAGAGTTTATTTGAGTCGGAGGATGAAAAGTTTATTACAACGTGGAATATATATCCTCGGCATGGTAGATCGAGAGTCTGCGAGGCTCTTAGATACCGGCTCGCGAATCTTCGCAAGTGGATCGTTAGGAAACGCCTCTTCGCTGTTTCTCCATTCCTATATACCAGTATACGTATCTTTTTTTCCAAACATTGAGCTTCTGCCCATCCTATCACCACATACACTTCGCCGGGCTCAGACTATACAAGTGCTCGTGCGCGATGCAAGAGGCCTCGTTAAGGATACCCCTACGGTACAGTCGAGTCAATCCGGTTCTTGAATTAACAAACAAAACAATCCACAATCTTTTTCCTCGTAAGAAAAATAAAAATTTCATCTCTATCAACGAATTTTCAGTCTATCAATAATTCTTATCGCAATTATCACTTACATTTTTTCAGTCCAAGGCCAAATTTGAATTTGTTTTCTATAAATCAGTTGTCCAAATTAGGTGACCGTTCTTTTCTCCGAGTCAAGTCGAATTTGTGTGAACTTCCGTTAGAAAATTTGTTCGAATCATTATGGAAGATTCGTTTACCACGTTTGACCGGACTGTACCACCGAAGCGTTCTTCGAGGGTAGGGTTATGGATGTTACGTTGCGAATTTGCTTCGTCCATAGAGAATGGTGAGTCGATGTGGCAGAGAGTCGGATAAAATACTGCCAGGGTGCCGCCCAGCGAACCGAGAACGTGAGATTAAAGCTATACAGCTTTTGTGCAGGACGAAGGCATATTTTATATACGTACCTATATATATATATATATATATATATATATAT
>JAPYZT010007096.1:0-11488 GCA_030522965.1 Tryphoninae sp. A BG-2022a | reverse complement strand
TGGTTCGGATAAAGCGGATTTCGGAAAAACGCGATTCGGATAAACGGGAGTTTACTGTATCGTTATTAAACTTTATTTTTATTCGCGAATCGTTAACATCTAGATAATTTGTCATATTCGTAAGGAAAGTTTGTTTCGAAGCTTAATAGCTAAACAAATCTGAGAAGGGAGAAAACAATATTTCTTTAATTACCGATTTCGTTAGAAATCTGTCGAACGAATCAATGTGTCTAAAGCTTTACTGACCAATGTTATTTTCGTGCGTATGTTTACAGGTTACCAAATCGAATGGATGGGCACATGGATTCGCGTGTTTCGTCCTGACGTTCCGTGTACCAATGGAATAATTCACGTAATCGACGAGGCTTTCGTTTCGCCGGATGACGTCCAGGTCACGGCCGACGGTGCGTCAATGACGAACGTAGCGCCTCATCTTTTCATGATCCTCATCGCTAAGTGGTTCCTCTAAAGGAAGTTTCTCTAAAAGCGAGAAGAAAACAAAAGATCGCGATTTTTTTGTTCGCGGTATATAAAGAAAAAACAAACAAACAAACAAACAAACAAACAAAAGGAAGATAAAGAAATAGATTTTTTGCTCCTAAGGAATTTGTGTGACTTGGGGCCGCGTTGATCGTGTGTTTTTTCTTTTTGTTTTCGGTACATCCGAGACGAACGAACGGATGTGACAATCTTAGGGAAAGAAAAAAAAAGGACAGAGAGAACGAGAAGAGTGAATAATTTAATACAGGGGTGAGAGATACTCGAGAGACGAGAGAATACAAAACCCTCGCGAAATAGAAAAACAAAACAAAAACAATAAAAAAAAACATCATCTTTGTATCGGTCGCCGCAAATCCGATCGACTTTGGTCGCAAAATAATGGCCAGAAAAAGAATCTAAAAGTATGGGAGATGAAGAACAGTCCAAACGATCGAACGGCCTCAAGCGAAAGGGGAAAGGGGTAGCCTATTATTTATTATCGTTCGTAGAGTTCAAGAGTGAATTTAACGGACACGAGGCGTATGAACCGTACCAAATAACGTAAAAGTAATAAGCCGTGACGAGAGAAAAAACAAATCGAGAGGAGTAGAAATTGTGAATGCTGCACAGATCATCGAGACACACACGTTTGATAACGATGGATTAAACATTTGGAATCGTTATCTCTATCGAACGACAAGGGTTTCGGGATCTTTGGGAGGGGGATGAGAAAAATAATCGCGGCCTCGCCATTACAGTTTTTCCACTCGTTTCGTGGGTGGGGGGACAACAAAGGTGTACTCGATTTTACGACTACACGAACGAGCATTCGGAATCATCTGTGCGAACGAAAATTAATTTTATTTTTTAAAGATGCAAGAGAGAGAGAGAGAGAGAGAGAGAAACATCACGTAAGACAGCGTAAACACAGATAGTAATATGATAAATGTTTTTCAGCAGGTATCGCTCGCTAGGTATGTATTTATTATTATAATAATTATCATTAATAGCTGAGAAGAGAGTAGATAACCGTGTAGATGATTCTGAATGTCCGAGAGTTTCTTGTATTATACATACACGCATTAATTATTATTAATAATAACGATAGATAGTAGTCTAAAAAAAAAAACAAATACTTACTGATAATACTGCCAGACCGTCAAGCGCGACGCCGGGCAAAGCGTGGGCTCGCCAAGAATTTTGTACATTCATGAATTTACCAACAGAACGGATAAGACGGATAGATGGGGCAGTATCTCAAAACTAGAAGTGCTCAACGACCAATAGGCTCGTTGAGACTATTTTCTTTTTTCATTCTCGTCGATATAAAACACGATTTACCATTAACGTGCCATTTTTGTTCGCCCATTTATTGAATTTTTCATCGACCGGCGATCAGCGTAAACAGAAAAATATCAAATATCGCATGTTTTACACACTTTCACATCGTGATACAAAAAAATGCGAGCAATATTCTCCATCGTTTTCCCTTTCTTTCTTTTCCAGGCACATCGAGACACTAATGTATCGACGCGAATTTCATTCGTTCGTATTTTCTCCAAGCTAACTCGATACACGATTAAATCGAACAATATAAAGTAACAAAATAAAGAAATAGCTAAGTGAGAACGACGTATACATTGAGGATAGGCGTATGGTGTTCCAAACATGAAATTAAATGCTAATTTTAAAAAAGAGTCAAAATAAACGAAAATAAACCTACTACGTGTTGATATCAATCTGTACGTGTATAACGATATTAAAAACACACAAACACACACACACACACACACACACACACACACACACACACACACACACACACATACATACATACATATACATATACACACATATATATATATATATATATATATATATATATATATATACGCATACATATGTATATGTATATGACAACATACACAGAGATATATTGACTAGGACGTACGACTGAGGCTATGGTAAAAAAAATGGCCTGCGACGAGACGAATAAGCGATAAATAATCATGACCCGGGACGAAAACGATGATTAACGAAAAAGAACAAAATTAAGAGAAAGAGAATAATAGTCTAAACGATAACTTACACTTGTTGTTGCGATTAATAATATTGATATTATTATATATATATTATATATATATACTATACATAAACTTTAACTAAAAACTGTTTGTTCGTTAGGCGAACGGAAAAAAAGAAGAAAGAAAAATCATAGTAAAAGCTAAATAAAGCTCTATCTCTTTCTCTGTATAGAATGTACGTGTCTTAAATGTTCAGCTTCGCTGCGTATAACGTATGAGAGATATTTTGGCGGATCTGCTCGCCCAAAAAATGAAAGAGAGAATACGAGAGCGAGCAACGTCAAGCACGAATGAAATTCTATAAACGCTGAACGCTGAACTCAATAGCGCATTCGTACACGTTAAAACTGTGAAATTCTACGAAGCGTTTCGGGCAAAAAAGAACACGATTCTTTAACAGGTGCCGTTTTTTCCATTTTTTTTTTTTTCGGGAAAAATATTAGGGCGGTGAGTAAAAATGAAGTCGTATAACCGATCGTTTTTCAGGATGGTTTGAAAATCGAGCCCAAACAATGTCCAGGTAACAAAAAATCGCTCCTTTTGTTTGTCTCGAACGGACCATACGATTTCCAAAGAATTTATTCGTACATCCCGTGTCTGCGAGCAATCCGTCCGGCTCAAAGAGGCGCGTATCATTGATCGTGGGGAAGGCACTTGACTCCTAACCCGAAGTTACATTAATCGTTGAACGTCTCGACTCGCACCCACGCGAATTATTCACCGGTATAATAACGGGCCGTGGCGATTATCAACATTGGGCGTGAACGGGAGAAAAGAGAGAAAGAAAAAAACAAACGAATTCTAACGAGAAATAATACCGCTCGGATATTTCCCGGACGAGAAATTCAGCCGCGCTCGAGTTTGGCGATTGGAGCAATAAAATAAAAACCATCGTGCAAGTTGCACCGGTAACAAGAAGCTCCCAATTTCGCCAGCGAATGAAGCTAAATTCGCTTCAAGATTTTTCATATAATTTTCACCGAAAAATAAGAAGAATGAAGTCAGATAAAAAAAAGAAGTAATCGAGTTGTAATAACATTTTCACATTACCAAACGCTTTGTACCGTATCGTCGTGTCGTGGAACATCGCTTCGCTCACAATTTCCCATCGTTAGAAACACTTTCCCGAAAATTATTTCTCCATAACTTTGATGCGAACGTGTCGAAACACGTCCGAATGTTTCCGGATTTCTCGTTGTCCTTCGAGCTTTCGTATCACTGCCTGGGCTAAATAAATTCAACTCGTCGCGTTTCATCAAAGTTCTCGAATAACACGTTGGCCGCTCGATTATTAAAGTGCGATCAAGGAAAACGAGAGGGAAGATAAAGAATTCAAATAAAAATAATCAAAGTTCATTCAAATCGTTCTGCACATTCTCGTCACAAAGCCATCGACATTATTTGTACATTTTGTAGATATATTAACGATATATCGCAAACAGCGAAACATCAGACGTTAATGAAAATGAAATGAAATATAAAAAAAAAAATTAAAAAATATAATAATAACAATTACTATGTAACGATATCGTACGGGAATGCTAATGCTCATAACGATGTTGAAATATTGTGTACTATCGTGTTTTTCGCATAGACGTCGAATTTAATGAAAGAATATTATAATTAAATGTTCTATCTCGTCTCTGAGACGGGTAAAATAAGCCAAGGCACGTTCAAACAGAGAGGACGCAGGGAAAAAAATAAAGCACACAAACACACACACTCGCACTCTTAGACACACACACACACACACAAACACACACAAACACACATAGGCACACCCACGTCGAACGAAACACGCGGACATTCGACTCTGAGTACGACTCTTGTTTATTATTCATTAACGGCGATGGGGAAGGCTAAACGCCTCGGGTGGAAATGTCAACATTGACTGGATAACAAATTGAAAGTTGCTGGAGTGTCACACAAAAAAAAAGCATCGCTTCCAGCATGAAGAAAGAAAAATTGCTTGATTAAAACATACTCCGAGTCCGAATGTAAAAAATAAATTCACCAACTGTTAAATATATATTAAAAAAAAAAATGATGCAAAGCGATAAAATCGATAAACGCAAAAGAATAGGACTAAATGAAAGAAAATAAATAAATAAAGCATTTCGTAGTTTTACGACGCAGGGTGTAGTATAAGCGAAAGAATGAATTTGTCATACGAGAATCATCAATTTTATCAACGATGTCTGTGTGGATAAAAACAAGAATAACAATCGCATAAAATAATTTTTTGCAGCTAATGAAGAAACTCGAATGATTATTTTTCTTTCTTCTAGTGGTTCAAACTTGCGCGCTTTAATACTGAAATTGTTTGTAATAGGCTAATGATATTCTTAATGTGTAAAGATAAGAGGATAATATTGATTTTAAGAAGAAGTGTTCGAAGCGAAAAGTGTCCGATTGCGTGTCTACCTCGCCCGTGTCGTGATGAGACGCCAGGCATACGATGATTTTAAATACGACCAAAGGTCTAATGAGATTCGATAAGAAAAGAAATTCTTACGTCGCACGATCGCGTGATTGAAACATTTCACATTGCTGCAGTTTTTTGACACTCAGCCAAGCGTATAAATATATCTGGAATGAAGAAGATACAAAAATTAAAAGAAGAGACGTAAAAGCGTGTCCGTCGATTGCACGGGCCATGTGTGAATGACAGAGGTAACGATTAATTGTGTCGATGTAAGTTTCCAGTTACTAACCGAACAGTAAATAATTATGATAATTAAGTGAGAACGAGGAGATACGAAAATAACTCACGAATTGATTTGCAACAGTTGTATGGATTTAATTTACATACACGATCATATGTAATTCAGTATTTTTTTTTTTTTTCGAATAAATTTAGTTTTACGTGTCGTGGCAAATTCGTTAAAAAGAATTTTAAGTCATACGAGGATTGTAATTTTTGATAATTCGACGATGCAATGTTTCTCTTTGTTTTTCAGCGACTGACTTTAACGTAAGCGATTGATTAATCGCAATACTGATAAGGTACAAAGTACGCGCGCTTTTAACATTTTTGTACGGTCCAAAGAATCCCGATGAAAGTCACGAAGAATTTTGAACGAAATCTTTGGAAATTTGACATAATCATCTTTCCATATTCCAAATCCCCATAGCACACACAGAATACACGCGATACCGAGACACTCACGCAGACAAATTTTAACGAATCATTAAAACGGATAAGGATGTAGGATTTAAACGAGAAAGAAAATGAAAAACAGTGATAATCGCAGCGTGACTCATTTTTAAATCGTGAACGAACGTTATCCATTTAAGCGATTTGATATATTATACGAGTGAAATATTTGCACTGACGATGACATGAACAAAAACAATAAAAAAAACAAACAAATTCTTAGGAATGAATTAACGAGGTTTATTTATCAGCTCTATGCACATCGACTGTCCAGAATCAAACGCAATATTATACTCAATATCGTTTCTCACTTTTGGCAGTTGATGCGTATAATATTTCGTACATATATTTACATATACTATACATAGTATATGAATAGTAAGAAAAATCAAATTATGTATCCCAGACGTATTTGTACAATTCACGTTTAATTTTTAAACATAACAATTCCTTCAAATATTTTGTTCTCCCTCATTTCAATTGTAAAACTCCATTTTTCAAAATACCTTTGATATATTATTATTATTATTATTATTATTATATATATATATATATGTTTGAGATATAATTACAATTACGTCAGAATCTAATTTTATTATACGTAGAAGATTAGGGTATCCATTATTTACTGTAGAGCCAAGCGATGTTGCCTCAGATTGCATGAAGAATGAAATGGCTTTTGCAGCGGCGTTGCATTTGTTTTACTTGCAAAGTTCCCTTCGATCCATTTTCATTGCTGTTCCTTGAAATAAAAAGAAAAATAATAAATTGTAACCGTGAATGCAAGTACCAATGCGAGTTGCGAGGCGAACATCGAAGAAACGGCTGGAATGTGTGATAATAGAAAAAAAAAGTGCGTGCGTAGCAAACGGCTTTTCTTTTCTTCCTTGTAATTCCCACACACCGTTCATGGACCAACTTCGATTGAGATCATGAGTGGGCTCCTGCTTGTACAAAAATAAGAATCTATCACATGTTTCTACTGTTTTCTTAACACACACACACGTATACACGTACAAAAACACACATCCACGCACGCAGACACAACACACTCACGCGCGCGCTCTTTAAAGACCACTGAACGCTTGGACTGTATGATTTTATGGAAGAAAAATAAAGAACAATTATAACAGAAGATCGGAGTTCATATTTTTTGTGTGTTAATATTTACAGATCGCAACGAATAATCAACGAAAAACGAAGATTGCAGTAAGTGCGTTTACTTTAATCGAGTTTGCAAATATTAATTTATACGGGTTGGTTCATTTTTTTGCTGATTTATTAGTCAGTTGACAAAATTCTTGATTCGTTGAGAAGATGAAAATCAACTCTTTGCCTCCGTATCAAATTTTCTTTTGAACATGTGGTCGACCACTTATGGGGTTGGTGGAAAATTGGCTGGTACACATTGAAATTAAATTCAAGAGTATTTACAAAAAATAAATGCATTTTTCTACTATTGTTCTTTCTATGGAAAAAAAAATGGCAAAACAAGTTTTATATTATTTTTACAACATTTTTTACCACGATTCAATTATTTAGTTGCCCATTTATCGTAAATGAACATTTTTACAAGAATAAGTGTAACCAAAAATGGAGAAAAAACCGATTGAAAAAAATCATAACTAAAACAAATTTTCATGTAAAAATAAAATTCTTTTGGGGGTCGTATGGCTGAATACATGTAATATTAGGGGGGAAACAATGAATATGCTACTTTCAAAAAGTACATTTATTTTGACTACCGAAAAAACGCTTTTTTTAATAGAAAAGATCAGAAAAAATAATATTTTTCGGTTTATTTTTAGTTTTTTTATTACAAATCCAAATTTGTTTATTACATAACCGTAGTAATTAAGTAAATATAAGTAATTAAGTGAATACGCTGAAAAAAAGATGCAGCTTTATTGCGTACTGCACACGAAAAATAATATATATATTTAAAAATTTTATTTTCACGCAAGAATAATATAACGCATGCTTGCATGTACATTTTACACTGATTTACAAACACAGTGAAAAAATTCAAACTTTCAATTGTAATTATTGCCTCTCAATATTCTTATATATTCGATATATCCTCGTGTAGAGAATTGAACGCTCTACAATAAAAAGTCTGTTATAATTTTCAAATAAACTCACTCCTTCAAAAGTTATTAAAGTTAAATTTAGAGTATATTTTACTTTTTTTTATTTTTCCAATACATATACATGCGATAAAAATAATTTTAAGAAGGTTAAAATTATTATACAAGACGAAAAACAGCGCAAATTAATTGTTATTAATTTTACTTATTTACACGAAATACCGTTGCCGTCGGTACACTGGGGACTTCGGCACGCTCGGGACTTTGACTTTATGTTGTTCAGAGACAAAATGATCGATCATGATGCCCCTGTGCGTACGACATATCCCAACTTCCATTTCCAAAATCCAGAGATATCCAATTTGAAAATTTAGCGGGTGCTTTCAAAGTCGCAATGTACCGACGGACGGTTAATTGTGCCCACTTTCTTTATCTCCGGATAAGTTTCGGGTAATTTTATCTGGAAGATGTGCCTCTTATTAAGGTGTACTCGATTTTACGACTACACGAACGAGCATTCGGAATCATCTGTGCGAACGAAAATTAATTTCATTTTTTAAAGATGCATCTCAGGTTCATCATAATTTAGGAAACAAAGATAAAGAATAAATTAAAAATAATTAAAGAGAGAGAGAGAGAGAGAGAGAGAGAGAGAGACATCACGTAATCCATTTCCAAAATCCAGAGATATCCAATTTGAAAATTTAGCGGGTGCTTTCAAAGTCGCAATGTACCGACGGACGGTTAATTGTGCCCACTTTCTTTACCTCCGGATAAGTTTCGGATAATTTTATCTGGAAGATGTGCCCCTTATTTGATTTTCTTCATTTCCACTTGGTTGCTATACGACTGATAAATACGGTGTCCGGTGGTGTAATTATAAAAAAATAACACTTCCGTACGAATTATCTGAAACTTAATTTAGTTACAAAAGTTTAAAAAATACTAATAATTATCAAATGTTTTAGTTGGGTGCTCAAATATCAAATGATAAGAAAAAGAAAACATTTAAAAAGCGATGAATGGTCGAAGACAGGACTGGAGTTTCCAGAATTTCACAAATTAATGTTCGATCACAATGATTATGTTGATATTTACAACAAGGAAATATACAAAATTGCGACGATTGGCATGTAACACATTAGATATAAACTCATGCGCATCAAGGGGTTATTCCATACTTAGAAGGATAATGTACAGTATTCTGAAACACTAGCGGTTAATTTATCAATGTTGAACTACGGCAAGGTCTATTTACACCTCCTGAAAGCTTTCTTCCAGATAGAGTTATCCAGATGACAAATAAACATTCGATTTCTTCATTGAGACCTCTAGTTACCTATTCGCCAGATAGCTGCTCTGATATTACCCAAGGTTCCGTGCAAAGAAATAGTAGAATGCAGCTTACACCAACCAAATATACTTACTTGTACCATATAAGAATAATGATCGGTTGGGAGAATGGGAGGAGAATTATAGCACTCGATTACTTTCGACACTAATGTCTGTGGAATGAAGTATTGACTTACCAAAAAGCAGATTTTGTATTTTAAGTTGAATAATGACATGTTGTGTTTTATACATTTTTCTTTGTTGAACATGGATCATATCGAAATACCCCTACTAGTGTGCAATGATAATCAACACACTAAATACCACTACTAGTGTGGAATGATAATCACATTTAACCCTTTGAACTTCAAGGACGCATATATGCGTCAGCCTATGCGTCTGCGGACCACATAAGCTTCAAAGTACTCAGGTCTCAAAGGGTTAATGCCATACAATCATAGACAATTTGTCATAATTTACTATTGTATTATTTATTAATTATAATCTTTATATTATAGAGTTTTCGCAAAAATGATAAGACTTTACCCGTACATCCTACGCTGGATATATTCGTGCTATCATTTTTACTTCCTTCAAGGACCGGCTGGGGAAGTTGACAGCTCGTTAAGATTAGTGCTCCACTTTGTACCGCAGCTAGGATGGTATTTACCTAGAACGAAATCTATAATTTTCTAATCTTTCCACAATAAAGCTATTTTGTTCAGTTATTAAAGGGATGAGAAAGACGTTAACTCACCGGTCATTGCTTTTTCATATGATTTGACTAGTAAATTTACCGTATACGTGTTATGTACTGGCCGACTAGTCCTGTCATGTTTCCCTGAACCCCTTTCAACGCGTGGATACAACCGTGCGAGTTGCTACACCGAATCTCAGCACGGACTTTCTGACTTTGAGGCGCGCTAGCGCGGGTAATTTTTATCGCACATTAAAAATTAAAAAAATTAAATTGGTAAGTCTGAACACGTTCTACAAGTTTGGTAATAGATATTTTTTCGATATCTATAATAGGAGAAGAGGAAGTAGCGAAAACAAAAAATTGGTACAAACATTTTCGACTGTTTTGCTCAATGTCTCAATAAATATGGACGATAGGTGAAAAATGTATAGGACTAAAATTGTAGAGCGTAAAAGAAGCAATAAAAAAGTATTGTATCAAAATGTTAGTATCTCAACGCAGAACCGAGTTATTGTAAAAAAATGAGTTTAACCCTTTTTTCAAGATGGCGGAAAATGCACATAGGAAATCTTGATCGACAATTTGAACTTAAGCTTTTCTAAGCACCCCCACAACATATCCAAAATTTAGCCGCCTCGGATGTTTTGCATTTTTAACCTGTTTTTTTTCGACGTAATAACTGGACTAGACATTCAAGGCCCAGTCAATTGTCAAAACTCAGTAATGACCAAGCGTCGGTGGCATATGTTCTCCAGGCGGTAAAAAGGCGCTCTGCGTAGTTGCCCCTAGTATCAGCATAGTAGATATTTTCTTTTAGTCAGTAAATAGTACCACCTAACCAAGTGCGAGAAGATGGTAGGGAAAACCCAGCCGATCACAGGTCCGTGACACTAGACCTAAATTCATAATACCCGTGATACGCAACATGGTCATCTTAGACCCCGTGAAGTTGGCCGGCCAACTTGCACTTAATTAATTGAGTTTTTTTATATCGTTAGGTGGTTGTTAGGTAGCGTTAGGTAATCTAATTAAAACGTTAGGTAGTCAATGGTTAAAAAAAAATAATAATTAAAAATGTATGTGAAGTTAGCCGAAAATTTTTATTTTTCCTTTATTTAACTTTTCAAGGCACTCAAATGATGCGTAATCGTTAGGTGGTCATAAATATACTAATTAAAACGTTAGATAGTCAACCATATCCTTACAAAACCAAAAAACAATTTTGCGAATTATACATGCGCGACGCATGCGTAATCGCTTGATGCCCGACTTGTCAGGTGCAAACATGAATCAAAATGGCTCCCGCATTCTCATGCGCGTCAATTATAAACCAACTTTCCGTTGTATTATGAATGTTTGTGACATTAATTGGGATAAAACTCTTCACACATATTTCCCGAATACAACCCAATGGAATGAAAAAGAATAGTGGGGCCACCATTAATGGGGCTAATAGTGGGGACTGATAACAGTGAGCGATGGCTCTTGATCCGTGTGGATGAATGTGTGCCAAAGATCGCAATTGTCAGTCGACTGGCTAAGTTCACACAGGTGCGCATTAGCCGTTGCGCATGCATAATTCGCAAAATTGTTTTTTTGGATTTGCAAGGATATGGTGAACTACCTAACGTTTTAATTAGTATATTCA
>JAPYZT010007088.1:0-11703 GCA_030522965.1 Tryphoninae sp. A BG-2022a | reverse complement strand
ACTTTCCGTAGGATCAATTTGAATTTTGAGTATGTTGTTCTTTAGTCGATTTGCAACAACTTTTCTTAATGAACTTTAACGCTTGGTCCACTTCCAATGGGAGAAAAAATGGGAATAAAATTTTAATCCCCCACCCAACGATAGGACTACCTTAATTAAGGTAGTGAAAATTTGCAGAATCGTACTTTGACGTCGCATGTATACGTCTGCAAAATTTCAGGAGCCTTTATCGACTCAAAAATCACGATATTTATTATTGCAAATTATCATTTTTCACAATTTCCCATAAAAACCCGTGTTAAATATCGCAACATTATACGATCAATATCTCAATTATTTACCTATTGAAATTTTGCACACATTTTTATAAAACGTCAAAGAAGCTTCAATTAATTTTATATAACAAACCTTATGACAAAAAAAAACCTGATTTTGTTTATTACATAACAAATGAACTTTGCATACGATAAATTTGAATTTTGAGTATGTTACTCTTCATTCTATTTACAACAACCTTTCTTAATGAACTTGAACGCTCGGTCCACTTAGAACGTGAGAAAAAAAACGGGAATAAAATTTTAATCTCCCCCTCTCGATACGACTACCTTAAGACAATCGTGAAATACATTTTCTCGCAACGATCGCATTAATTCAACCCGTTGATAAGGACATGAACTCTTTTAATTGATACCAGATACGATCTTATCTATTCAATTATAGCCATAGTAAGACTGACTCACTGCCAGGAAATAATGAATTCTCACAAATTCTCCGTTAATTGCAACATTTCATACAATGTTTCTTACCGTATATAAATCAAATTTAAAAAAGAATTTGTTTTTTTTTTTAGATATTGTAGAAATTTGCAAAAAATTCTCTCGCAGTAAGCGAAATTAAGGTAAATGCTGCGAAGCGTGAGAACACGAATAGCGACCATATCGTCTTCGACTCTCGACTTTCTCGATGCGCAACAACTTCGAGCGAGTGTCTAATGCGTGTAAAAGTTCAGCGTGTTGTACGAAGCTCTAGGCAGAAGGAAAGTCTCCCTATGTATCGTCTGTTTACATTTTTGTTGCATGCGTAAGTCAAGAACGCGCGTGTAAAGAATTTTCCACGTAGAGACTTTCAGCTGCGTTAATATTTTCCTTAACTCTCGTCCTATCGAATCGTACAGTCTTGTGGTTTTTTAAGTTTTTCCAAAGACAGTGATGTTCCTTGTCCCACAGAAACTTGAGAAAATTCGAGAAAGAGAGTTCGTCGTTTTGTGTGTGTTTGAGAGAGAAAGAAAGAGAGGGAGAGAGAGAGAGAGGGAAATAAAGTAGCGGAAGATTGGGACAAACGCTTTGTCAGTGCACGAAATGGAGACAGGAAAGATCGGAAAGAGCGAGATCAAAAGAGAGAAAAAGATGAAAAGAGAGGGAACGTGAGAAGAGAAAGAGAGAAAATAGATAATAGTACACGAGGACGGACAGACAGAGAGACAGAGCGCGAGAGTGAAAGAACGAAAGTCAAACGAGGCAAATGTGTGTCGTACCGGAACTCCGTAGGCCGGACTTCCGGTAGATATACATAGTGTGACTCTCTGCCCGGGTGGCCATACGAGAGACACATCGTCGAAATAGGCACTGAACTCTTCCTCGCTCCTCTTCTCTCGAAATTTTCCTATTTTTATAACGTTTTTACGAGAATTGAAAAACGAAGAATGAAAATGTTACTTTACGACGGAAATAAACGTCAAATTTATCGTAAAATAAATTACACTTATAATAATAATTATGTATTATTATTATTATTATAATTAATTATTATTTATTCGATAATAATTATTAAACTTTTGTTTAATAATAATAATTATTATTATTATTATTATAATTAATTATTATCGAAATCAATTCTGTTTGTATAAACAAATATAATTGCAATTTTTTATTGTTGTTACAAATAAACGTATTTGATGATTTTTCTATCATTGGATGGAATTCGTGCTTGGGGAAATAAATTGAAGGGATGAACGGGTTACTGGCGAAACGTATGAAAAATTCCAATTTGCTTTCGGTGGGTATATATTGTTATACAGCGAACCGTCATATTCTTACGATAAGCTAGGCGTTTCGGGTCGAACGCTCGGACCGCACCCCTATCTAATAAATTGCGACGTCGAGAGGGTGAAAAAGATCGGAAACTTTTTTTTTTTCACCAATCCTCGTATAACACGGACGAGGGTCGAAAACGACCCTTCTTCGTCGCAACCTTCCCAATTTTTGGTGCTATCGGAGCTTCACACGAGAAATGAACATGGACAACCCTTAAAGGGTCGAAAAAATGTTCGTAAGAATATTTGTTTTATCACAAATCTCGATATAACGGTTTTTTTCTTCTTTAATGTTGATTAAACGATATTAATTAAAAAAAAGAATTAAAATTACTAATGTTTACACTCGTCCATGTTTTAATTCCATCCTGAATTTAATTCTATAATTTTATTGAACGCGGATATAAAGAAGTATTTAAAAAAATAGCAATAATTTACACGAAGTTCGATTTTCGTGCGAGAGAAGATAAAGACGCGAAAAATTGTACGATATCGTCGACGATAGCAAAAAAACGAGAGCCTAGATTTTTCAGCCCGAGTTCAATAATGTCTCGAGGTTTCGGTGACGATAACGAAACGCAAAAAAATCGCATCGTGAGTGAGGAGTCGAGTGAAAACCGAAACGTTGAGCGAGATGCAATCGAGTGTTTATAAACATCGCGAGAATGCAGAAATGTGCAATCCGAGAGACAAGGCCGGCGCAGCACGTTAATAATCATAACAAACTATTATTATCAAAAAATGTTCACGGCGTTTCGATTTATATATTTACTTTTTAAATTTGTAATTAATATTAAAAGAAGATAATTATGTAAATTATCTCGTCAATTCTATTCTCTCATCTGGCAATTTTTTATTAAAACTAAAACGAGATAATTGTATAAATTATTTCGTCGATTTTTAATTTTGGTTCTTCATTTTTTTTATTAAAATTAAAACAAGATAATTATGTAAATAATCTCGTCGCTTTATATATATATATATTTTAATTTTGTATTCAAATTAAAAGAAGATAATTATGTAATAAATAGATAATTATAGATATCTATTAGATAGATAATTATGATAATTATGTATATATATATAATTGTGTATTAAAATTAAAACAAGATAATTATGTAAATTATCTCGTCGCTTTTATATATATTTTTTTATCGGGATAAAAACCGAGGGGGATTTCATTCTTCCCAGTCGTATTTTGCACCCCCCCCCCTCCCCCCTTCCTTTTTTATGCAGATTCGCGTCTAGTTCGTGACGATTTTAATAATACAGTGCAAAAAAAAAGAACGAGGGGGGACACACGTAATCCTTTTATTGGCAACAATGCTAAAAAATGTTGTGAATGGAAGAATGCGAACGATAAACCATCTGTCCGAATAACAATATCGCGATCGACGTGTACGAACGAAATATATTCGCGTTTCGCTCGACGTTATTCCCTCGTCGCGTGCCACAAAAAACTTCGAGAATTCTCGCTCTCTTACATTTTAATTCTACGTTGCATATCGCAAAGTACGTCGACGTTGCACGACATGAAACCGAGGAAATATAAACATCGCGCAACTTCGGATCGTCCTCACTGGACGTACGAAAGAGAAAGCATTCTCGCGCTTCGATGTGGAATATCAGGTCACGCTGATCGCCTTTAATTTAATTGACTTTAATTTAATATCGTTCGTATCGAAAACGATCGACAATATTTTTTTTCTCTTTCTTTTTCAGAAAAAATGTCTTTCCTTTCGCGGTGTTTTATTAAATTATTTATCGATCGTGTAACGTACAATTATCGACGATTAAATTAATCGAGAAAAATGTTATAAAAAGATTGATAAAAATCGTTTAATCGAAGCATTTGAAAGAATTCATCGAAATTCGTGATTTTTTTTTTAAATTAAATTTTTCGAAAATTTAATAAACGTCGAAAATCGTCTGTCGTTTCGTACATGGGCGAGCAATGGGACGAGTCGAGGTTCTCTGTGTTGGTCCGTTGACTCCGGGCCAGACCACAGAGGCGACAGCGACCCGAATAACACACGCCCCACTGTCGTACCAGGATCGAGAGAGTTAACGGACTCGACATCGAGCAATACTGTGAGACTCGAATCGAATGCTCGTACATTCTCTCTCTCTCTCTCTCTCTCTCTCGTTTTATCTACATTTCTCTCTTTCTATCTTTATCTATTGCTCTCCCATCGACGATACGATTGAGAGAGAGAGAGAGAGAGAGAGAGAGAGAAAGAGAGGGAGGGAGAGAGAAAGAGCATGGAAATTCCGCGCATTGAAAAAACAATCGCGGTTGAACGATCGCTCTGGGCTAGGCCGGACGTGATTCGCGAGCTTAACTATCGATCGATCGATCGTTACGATTTTGTTTTTATTTACCGATTCGGGTCACGAGAATCTGTCCATTTTGTATTTATTTTTCTTTCGTCGGAGAGAATGAGATACATTAACATAGCTGAATATAATTAGAAATGTAAATTTGATTGTTGCAATTATTTAAACAATTACACAAATTTAGCAGTTTTATTTGTCAGTAAAATATTTCAATTTTCTGGTGAGAAGATTATTTAATTACAGGCTTGTTATCAAATTTATTAATTAAATTTGATTTTTGATCGAAAATTTTTGTCTATCGATTATAGAATATTTTAATTACGAAAATAGGAATATTTGGACTTCGTTAATAAGTAAAAACTTTATTAACTAAAAATATAATTATAAATATAAAATTGACTGTTACAATTATAAACAAAAAATCACAAAAATTTATCAATCATATTTTTCAATAAAATACTTCGCTTTTCCCCCGGAAAGATTATTTAATTACACGCCTGTTATCAAATTTATCAATTAAATTCAATATTTATTCAACAATTTACATCGACGAATTATAAAATATTTTAATTACAAAAATAGGAATACTTCGACCTCGTTAATAAGTACAAACTTTATTAACGACTTATGCGCCCGTAATTTTTAATTATCGACTCCACAATTTGATTAAGCCTCTATATATTATTATTATCAATTTTTAAAAAATTCATTACGAATTCGTCTCCCTTATCGTTCGTTGCTATTCCTACCTCGGTCGATACGACGGAAAGCGCCGGTGTGCCGGGCCAACTTTTTGAACCGGAGCGACCGCGTCTCTTCCTCATAATGACACGAGGTCGACCCTGCCTTCCTGTATTTTCCTGTAAAGCGGTGTATTTCAACATCCTGACAAGATTCTTCAACGTTTCTTCTTTTTTTTTTTCTTGATTTCTCCAACGCTCTCTCGTCTCGTTCGTTTCACCGTCCGTTGACGCGACTCGAAATAATCGCCGTTCGCGACGATTTCATCGTAACGATGGCGATCGTCTATCGCGCGACGCACAATTTCCTTTTTTAACTTTTTCCTCCCTTTTCTTTTATTTTCGTCGTTACACTTATTTTCTCGTATTATAACGAGACCACGATTATTTAGCTCGTTCGAAGAGTTCCCCCCCTCTCCCCTGAGCGTGTTTCGAATTTTCCGCGATACTGCGAGAAATGCCCCGGCTCGCGCGAGTTCTCGATGGAATTCGGTCAATCGAGAAACGCGCGTGCTCTCGAGCCAACCACGCGCGCACCGCACCGTCGGTCACCTATATATATAAATATAGGTACGCACAATCTTACATATCTAAAGTCACGTTTTATTTCTCTTCGATTTTATCTCAATCCTTCATTTTATTCCCAATTATCCGTGCACAAAATCCTCGTCTATACACTGAATCTAATTCACGCAAATAAACACCCTTATAATTATTCGATCAAAATAAAATGATTTTGTAAATTGAAAATGTTCGAATCAAAATTCACAAAAAAAAAAAGATCAAAATTTAAAAAATCAAAATAAAAAAATACCGCGCACCGTTTTGTTTCTTTTTTATTCGAAAAATTGCTGTATATTTGAGTTTGTAATAATAATAATAATAATAATAATAATATTTTTTTTACGTAAACAAATATGTATTATAGAAAATTGATGCGAGACGAACTGCTGAGTTAAACCGGCGGCAATCCAGCATGTACTGTCGTTGCCCGCGACGTTTCGTCGTGTTTCCGACGGTATTACAAGTGTGTAAGTGAAAACGAGAAACCTTTGTGCGTGTGTGTGTCTGTGTGTCTGTGTGTGTGTGTGTGTGTGCGTGTGTGTGTGTGTGTGTGCGTGTGTGTAGCACATGGTACATTTTACGTGTCGATTCTGGGTGGAAGTCGTCGTGGAAGGGAGGGAGGGAGGAAAGGGGAGGGGGGGGGCGAGAAAAGGTCACGTGACGAAAAAAAGAAGAGTGAGAAGGAAAGAGAGAGGGCCCCACACGTGTCGGCTGCGTGTTGGTTCTCGACGCCGAGTGTTTCTGGACTCCCGGATTCTACCGAACCGCTCGAGAGAGCGCGCACAACTTTATCGCGCTCTTGCATCTCTTTAACCTTTTTTTTCAGTCGTCGCGTGTCTCGATAACTTAATCAAATCCAATTGACAACGAATTTTCGTATAATTTTAATTTGTCGTAGGTAAGATTATTTCAATAGTGCGGTAAATAATGTTGGGTGAGAAGAAACGAGATTTAATTAGGTAATTAACGAAATTTTCTAATTAGCGTAATTAAAATTGTTTTTGTTTGTTATGGAAAAAATATAAATTCGAAAATTAGAACATTTGTTGTGTTGTTATTGTTTTGTCGAATAAATATATTTTTGTTTGTAAATAATATTATTAATAATTGTAATTATTGTTGTTTTTATGATTTTGTTATTATGGTAACTCGATGAAAATATCGTATTTATAAATAAATAGTCGAGATTAATCGATGAAATTATGAATTATTCGAGGATTTATAGAAAAATTTGTAAATTTAATAAAATTTTTGAAATTCTTGAACTCAAAAATTAGTAAATCGAATTTCTCGTCGGTATCTCGGCCAAGTGGGTAATTCTTACTCGGCGCGAAGAAAGGTTTTCTCTGTGTGTTAGCGTGTCAGGAACGTAGACAACGTCCGTTCGAGACCGAGCGAGCGAGAGAGAAATAAAGTGAGAGAGAGAAAGAGAGAGAGAGAGAGAGAGGGAAAGAGGAATGCGACCACCGCAGGAGGAGACAAGAACACACGAGAGATAGCTCTCGGCACAGGAACGAGAAGACTCCCGTCTCGTGTACATTTAATCCCTTGCACGGACACACACGGCTAGTGGTAAAGATCAGAAACGCGGTGCAGTCTCTCGGGTGCATTCTCGCGGGACCAGGGAGCAAAAAATAATCTACAACGTTCCCTCACCCACCGCGTGAGCTCGCGAGAAATTATCTCTTTGTTAATCTCCCTTCACCCTCTCTATTACTAGTCGCATTTATTTCATAATAATAAATGCGACTAGTAATAGAGAGGTAATAGAGATATTTTATTAAAATTATTATTAAATTTAAAATACTTTTATAATAATTTTATAATAATTTTAATAAAATATTATTAAAATTATTATGAAATTATGAATATTTTTTTATATATATTTTTATATAAAAAAATATAGTTAATAAATTATATTTGTTTATATGTAAAATTATATATGTCATTAAATATAAAATAAATATTATATAATAAAAATAATAATAATATTAATATTAATATTTTTTATATTAACAAATTTACTTTGAAAGAAATAAGCCTTAATTCATTTTTCATTATTACGATTAATCGGGCCAATGTTTGTATTTTGTTTATTTATTTCTCATCGATACGAATTGTCAATAGCAATATTAATGTCGATAGAAACGCAAAAATGAATTTCATGGAAAGAAATGAAAATTTATATTTGAAAGAAAAATGTCAATTTTTGCATTTTTTATTTTTTTCAAAATCCACTTCCGAGGTCAACGACAGTGACTCCTTCTTCTGCGTACGAGCACCGAATTTCATGTAGCACATTCATTCGTCCCGCGTTATAAAGAAGACGCGCCCGCATGTAGGAAGATGTGAAGGAAGGGGCGGGGGGGGGGAGGAAGAGGTGAGTGCGCGCGCGCGCGACGTCTACTTTATTTTCGGTACCTCCTGGGGTGGCTTCTTCGTCTCATTGGCGTCAGGGCACGAAAAAAACCACGTGCTACCACGGCCACAAGGATATAACCGGAGCTTCACTCTCGCGTGTGCACTTCGTTCTCGCGATATATAGCGAAGAATCTTGCGTTCGTTTTCCTTTTTTTTATTATTTGCATCACGCTTGAAAGCGACCGGAGGAGAAAAAGAGAGAGAGAGAGAGAGAGAGAGAGAGAGAGAGAGAGAGGGAGGGAGAAGGAGGGAGCAAAGAGAGAGCAATGAAGAAAAAAGAGAATGACTTTCTCTCGCGAGAGCTTTATGCGTCATCGGACGCAAAGGTCGAAGGGCCGGGTTGTATTACACGTGTCCCCATATTTTTTTTAATCATTTTAAGGGTCATTTAAATGTATGATAATTTGGTGGTTATCATTATTATTATTACGTATTATTATTATTTATATAATTATTTTTATTCATATTAATTACAATTGAATATTAAAATAATTTGATATTATTTTAATATGTAATATTATTTATAATAATATTTTTATAATAATAAATGTTATTATAAAAATAATTTTATAGATAATGTATATATAATTATATATAATATTTTTATATGTAGGTAATACAAATAACTTTAGATAATAAAATTATGATTATTATTATATTTTTGTTATCTAAAATTATTATTTTTATTATTATTTAAAATATTTTTTTTATCTAAAATTATCATTATTATTATTATTATTATTATTATTATTATTTATTAACATTATTATTATTGGGATACGAGGATGTGCGATGCAAAAATGTTTATACGAACATTTTTAGTCCGTTGACGGTTTAGTTTCGTCCGAAAATTCATATTTTCGAGACTAATGATCACAAATTCTCGTTCGCGTACACGTATAAGTTATGCGGGCATGAGGTAAAACGCTACCGTAGGTCCTTCCAGGAAGCTACGTGACGAATTAGTAAACTTTTAAAACCGAAGGTTTGGCGACCTGGAACTATAAGCCCTCGGAACAAACATTAACGTGGCCACGAGAGAGTCTCGCTACGAGGATTTCGCTTTTCGCATGGCCAGACGATGCCAGGTATCGAACGTCGACAACACAGTGAGAGAAAAAAAAAAGACACGGTTCGACGCCCCCTCTCACTTTTTCTCTCAAACTTCTCTCATCGACTCGACAAGATTTCCAATCACCGAAGGATTAAGGAAGGTTAAAATTTTCGTCGTGCCTCCTCCATCGTTTCCTCCCCCTTCCACGAGTCATTTTTCCCCATTTTTCACCTCCGGATCGCCTCGACGAGTGACAAATCTTCGGGACGAAGAAAGTAACCGCGAGAAAATTCTTTCTCGGGGAAAAATTTCGTCGCGTCGGTGAAAGTTTAAGAAAAATTGTTCTTTTGCGAATGTGAAGAAAGAAAGGGAAAAATGTCAAGAATCGTTCTTGATTTATTTGTCGTCCTGAAAAATATTGCAAATTTATAAAAAAAAAAAAAAAAAGAATTTTTCAACAAAGGAAAATTCATAAATAGTCGAGGCGAGGGTTCCTCTGGCTATAACACCGCGTGATAAAACGCACAAGAGCCACGAACGCCTCCGCGCGTTTCGCCCTATCGCGTCGCGGATGTTCGTAACTTTTTTTTCATCGAACTACTTCGCTCGCTCTCATTTTCATCGCGTCTCTCGTAAATCTTCCTCTCACTCTTGCCCACCCAATGCAAATGAATAAAAGAGATATTGCATCGCGAGATTAAAAAAAGTTAATTATTTTTATACGGTTAGTATATTTTTTTATATCTGACGTAAAACGGGGTTGGATTGACATTACGAGTAATTTAAACTTAGATGGATTTTGGGGGTTACTTTGATAGAGGGTGAAAATAAGGTTTAAATGTGATCGCGGCGATGAGAAGGACGAAAAACGGAATATTTCGGTAAATTGCAATATATCGTGATTATAATCGTGATATTCGTGTTGGACGGGAAATTTCCGATTGCGTTTAAATTTATGATAATTTGGTGGTTATCATTATTATTATTGCGTATTATTATTATTTATATAATTATTTTTATTAATCTTAATTATAATTGAATATTAAAATAATTTTATGTTATTTTAATATGTAATATTATTTATAATAATAAATATTATTATAAAAATAATTTTATATATAATTTATATAATTATATACAATATTTTTATATATAGGTAATACAAATAACTTTAGATAATGAAAATGTTATTATTATTATTATATTTTTATTATATAAAATTATTATTATTATTATTATTATTTATTGCGGATTTATTACGTATATTTGACCTCCGGCGGGCCGATAGTCGATATTTGTAATTTATTTTTTTTCCGAGACTTTGGAGGGTCGGGAGGGGTGAGAAATTTTTTTCGTCCAAAAATACTTTGTAGCCCCATTTCGGAAACGGAAATTTCCCGCGTGATACGAATATCATGAAATAAAGGCATTTTGAAGCCAAATAAAATTTGACCTCGTCCCCGAGGCGTTTTTTTCCGACTCCCGACCTGCGAACACTGAAAATGGCGATTTTCAAAGAGTCGCCACAAAAATTGAGCTATCGGGCTCGGCTAGTCCTTCAAATACTTGTTCGTACAATTTTCTGTCAGATGAACCGGACAGGAGATACAGCATCGCGAATAGTCAATTATTCTAAGATTCGCGATACCCATCGAAATTGGCCATATTGAATTCCGGCGAATTTTAATCGTTTCTCCATCTCCAAGAGGCTATGTCGATTACAAATTTCCCATATAATAAGCTAATCATAGTTTCGTTTTAGAATTTTCAAGTTTTATCGACCGTAAGTAAGGAAATCCTTATTTCCGGTTTGTTGCATTTTTCTTCTACAGTTTTTGAGAGATCGGCCAAAATAACGTCACAATCCTCATCTTCAAGGATCAGAATACCAGAACAAAAAAAAGTTGGAATTTCCGTTATTTAAAAAAAAAAACAAAAAGTTATCTACAAAAAATTTCCAAAAAACCTGTTGTAAATAACCCAGTTCAATGATAACTGTTTCTCACATACAAAAGATAACGACCAAGACGCGATCGTGTAGAGTATACTCGAATCGTTCAATCGCTGGTGCGCAACGAGTGACGCGCGCGCTAGCTAGTCGTCGTCGTCGTCGTCGTCGACGTTCGCGCTCGTTCTCGCCAGGCATGAATGGAAAGTCGAGCTACTCCAAATACACACGCGTACACACGTACCTATACGTGCATAAACAGAAGAAAAAAAAGAAAAAAAAATCAAATACTGACGCAGAACGGTCTCGCGTACACTCGAGCTATCGCGTATCTTATCCTCGCTATATATCTACTATCCTCCCCGCCTCCGCCCCTTTATGCACACCGTATACGTATACGGTAACGTAACCGAGTTCGTGCGTATCGAGCGCGTTCGCGTTCGTGCACACCCACACGATTTCTCGCCCACCCACGCGCGCCAGCGTTTTGCAAACCGTCGTGTTATACTGATTTGCGCGTTAGAGAGAAGTCGAACGAGTCGAACGA
>JAPYZT010007080.1:0-13506 GCA_030522965.1 Tryphoninae sp. A BG-2022a | reverse complement strand
TTCACGTTGATCGGACAGAAAATTTCATCAATACCTTTTTGAAGAACTCGCCGAGCACTCAAGAACCAGCCAAGAATTATCCGGATAGCTCCATTTTTGCGGCCGTAGCGATCCTTCGAAAATTGTGGTTTTTGGGACCCATAGGAGGGCACCTGCAAAAAAACACCTCGGCGATGGGGCCAACATTTGTTTTGCTCCAAAATCCCTTTGTTTCATCATATTCGTATTACGCGGGCAATTTCCGATTTCGAAATGACCCAACAATGTCTTTTTGGACGAAAAAAAATTTTGGCCCCCTGGACCCCCCAAAGTCCGGAGAGTGAAATCCAAAAATCGACTATCGGTACCCGTCAGAGGTCAAAATTTCTTTTCGTCCAAAAACACTTTGTTGGGGGCTGTGGAATCGGAAATTTGTCGCTGATGAAGAAAATAGCGTTATTTTACCCGATATCTCAAAAACTCTAGGAAAAAAACGCAAAAAACACCGGAATAAGGATTTACCCACTTAACCCTTTGAGCTTTAAGGACGCATATATGCGTCAGCCTATGCGTCTGCGGACCACATAAGCTTGAAAGTACTCAGATCTCAAAGGGTTAAAATCGTAGGTGATAGAATGCCAGCTAACCTTACCCCCCCCCCCCCCCGATTACGAGACATTTTTACAGTTATATGTGCCACTGTGAACTTATCTTCACCTATTATTAAAGACAACAAATTTATGGAAATTTAAATTTATTTTAATGATTTATTACAATAAAGCATCAATGTTTTCATATCACAGTGTCGTTTTATTATCATTACAGTTTCTCCGTACGTTGGCACGATAAGTCTACTATTGCGCGGTTCCGACAGGCCACTGCACCCCGGTCTGCGCCATATTGAATTTAACCACGCCTCCATGTCAGATCCCAATACAATCAATAAAATTGACTGCTCTCAATTTTTCAAATCCAAATGTAACGCCCTAATCTATACTATATCTACGGCTAGAGTGGATGTGGGCGGCGTCAACGCTTCTCGGCGCGCTCTGATTGGACCAACTTTAAATATTGATATCTCGTAAACTATTGACAATACCCCCAATATATATTTGCAACTTTTGTTTGTAATGGCGTCATCTACCTCAGAATTCGCTGTACGACACTTTATGTAAGTCACCCTGTAGAATATTTTGCTAACCTTATATCATCGATAGAACGTGAGAACGATGAATTTTAAAACGCTAATACGAATTAAATATTTCATGCGCAGCGTAATATCGATGGTTAACACGCCTATTTCGTGCACAAATCAGACTAGATTCGAACTGCTATCGCGAATGAATGAACAAGTACAATGAATGAGAGAGCCAAGTTGGTATCCCCACCACGCTTAGCTACTACACCCGAGCGTAGCGGTAGCCGGTCGCGCTCTCTCTCTCTCTCCCCTCCCCACCCTCTCGCCACTCAACCGTCCAGCTATACATTGAGGTAGGCCTACGGTGGAAGATCGACGGTCTATATAGATATACAATTACGCCTAGAAACAATTCAACATTGTTTATATATCTATAAACATTGCTATCCGTATATATAGATAAACTCGTGTAACAATTTTAAAAAACCCATGAAAAATCGACAAATTATCGTGACCGGATGATCCAAATGCCGTCTTACAGCTAAATTTATCAACTTTTACTGAGAATAATAGCGAATCTGGATTCGTGGTGAAAACTAAAATAAATTGAAAAAATTGAAATGATATTGCGTCAACGTTAATATTTGCTATCTATAGGGAAAATTTCTCGGTAAAAATATACAAATTCGTGATTTTTTCAAATTTTTCGCAATATTTAAATAATCTTACTTACGAAATAATAATTATTTGCTTTAATGTTACCTGAAAAGTATCTTCTAATATAACATATATGCGGATCTTTACATATCATTCGCTCGGATCTCGGATCATTCTAATAACATATATAGGCTTCAAATATAGATATATGTCATCATTGCACAGCCTCACAATCAGTCGCGAAAATACGCGATCGACATACACGAACCGCCCCATATTAACCTTCGCCATACATATAACTACGATAACTCGCATCCAACTTAACATTGGTAAAAAATATTTGACCCTTTGACCGCTCAGATGTCACAGGACCAACTCTGGACATTTCATCTTTCATCGAGAGTCGCTGAACTCCTCCCGAATCTCTGATAAACGCAATTTCCATAGTTTCTTTTTTCTCTTCTTTTCCCTCTGTCTAATTATATTTTTTCTGTTTGCTGTTTCAGGTAAGTCAAAGGCCGTTTCTTCGAACGATCTCATTACTGCTTCTCCAACGATTTACTCGTGGTAACGTACGACGCCTTGTTAATTAATATTTGTTTAAACAACAAATTTTGAATACTCAAATAAAAAGCAAAAATCACTTCAAGCTTTGTTCAATATTAAAAACGTAAACGTTTAATAAATTCAAACGACCCTCACCCCGATAAGATTAAATTGATTTTAAACGCGTTTTATCCTAGTATTTTCTCGTTCATCCTTTCGATAGGACGATTCACGTATCGCATTCTTAAGAATCGTGTAGCATTCGTTTCGCAGATTTTGCGTCCGAGCGAGCACCGCACGCTGTGCTCTTTCGATCTGTCCGCTTGTATCGGCCGTTCGTTGTTTTATAAGCGAACGATTGCCACAGTAGTATAATATTCGAATTCTGTGCGTATTCGAGCACGTAGAGAGAATGAGAAAGACGGAGAGAGACACCGTTACACACAGAAACGAGATGGTCGTGATTTTTTTGTTTCTCTCGATATGTATTCTTTGTATCGTTTCCTTTTCTTTTTTCATCTTACAAGCCACATTCGATCAGCTCGGGCTATATTCGATAACGATTATTCACAAGACGGAGGAATAATATTCGTTTATTTATCGTCGCGACATCTGTGCACTTTGTACTTGTCCGCGCTGTGGGCTCGAGGCCCCTTTCGCTATATCGCGTATTATTGTACAACACACATACACAAACACACATATATATATGTATATTTGAAGTCGGGACAGTTGTACGACGTACGTATGAAACGTGTACCTACGTACGATGTCCCCCTCGCTCAGAAAACTGTTACTCGTTGTATTCGCTAGAAAGCAACACTCGCACGTTTCTCTCTCTCTCTCTCTCTCTCTCTCTCTCTCTCTCTCTCTCTCTCTCTCTCTCTCTCTCTTTCTCTCTCTCTCTTTCTTGTCGTTCGCATACAACGTTCTCCAAGAGCATTGAGAGATACAGAAAGAGAGAGAGAGAATTTCTCTCTCGTGCATCTCTCGGGCGTTCGTTGTCCTCACGGCCCACACGCAAAAAAAAACGCAAAAACGAAGAGAAAATAAAATTCATCGAGACTTTGCGTGCCTTTCATATGTGCTCGGGTCCAAGAACCGCGACCGCACGGCGTTGCTTCTCTACCTTCCTCTCTCACTCTTCCTCTTCACTGTCTCTCGTCTTCCTACTTTGCCGACAACGCGAAGAATAACGAGAATGAGCGAGAACGACACGATGGTGAACGTTGGTAGCGTTCGTTCTTCCGTTGTCCAATAAACGTTGTATTCACGAAGAACGACCGCCGGGTCCGATATTACGTTTCGGTGCACAAATGCGCGATTGTCCAGACGGGGAAAATCGTAGACGCGAGGGTGTTTTCATTATTCGTTGAAAAAGAAAAAAAATAATAATAAAACGTTATGTTCGAGACGAACGAAATTCGAGGACTGGCGAGGAGTCGAGCCGGACGCCAGGCGGGGGTGAAAGAATTTAAAGCGAAAATAAACAAAAAATTCCCTCGTCCGAAAGAGAGTCTCGAGCCTCGCGTGCTTTTCAAAACCGTCCCATTAGTTTAGCGAACAGAAGTCTCGATGGTTCGAGCAACGTTGCTTTAACCGCTAAGTCGCGAGAAAACCGCTAGGCTTCGACGCATTCCATTCGAATGAGACGTCGGTCGAAAAAAGTGAACCAAAAGAATGAATGGTCACTCGCATTTGGTACGCGCTCGTCGCTTCGCGCGATCTTTGACCATGGCCAGTCCACCGATAATTATGATCCCGCGTGCAGAAGTTTTCTCGTCCCTCGATCATCGTATCTGAAAGACGTATACTTATTTTTCTATATATATATATATATATTATATATATATATATATACTTGTATAATTTCAAGGTGATACGAAAAATCGTAAAAAATAAATGTAAATAAAAAAATTATGGCGATTCATGAAATTTAAAAGACGAAATCGCACCTTACTCTTTCGCACCGTTCACCCGGGACGAGCTGCGAGACTTCTTATTTCTCGCTCTTCCGTGAACTCTTCACAGTGAATCGGAAGAATCCTCAGACGAGATTTTTGCCCCGGGACTGTGTGTGAGGTTTACAACGGGTTTCAATGTCGATGGAAGTCATGAACTCACTCGTACCTTCTTTCCTTCTCTCGTTCTCTCTCTCTCTCTCTCTCTCTCTCTCTCTCTCTCTCTCTCTTTTTTTCCTTCTTTCACCTCGGCTCATTCTATCCCAGGGCGTCTAGAAGTAGCGAAGAACCAAACGCGAGACTTGTGCGCCTCGCTTCTCGCGCGCGAGTGTTCTTTCTCTTTCTCCCTTGTTTGAAGGAAAGAGAGAAAGAGAGAGAGAGAGCCGAGGTGAGGTGCCCGAAGGTGGAAAGAACGGAGTGAAACGAAGGGAAAAAACGAGGTCCAGGAGGAAATAAGAGGGGAATCTTTGAGGTCAGACGGGGGCCGCGTTGGACGAAGCGAAAAAGGTATGGGCAAAGTTGTGGAGTGAAGGGGGAAGAGGCAATGTGGCAAACGACTAACCGGTGAAGAGGAATAAAAAAAGGAACAAGAAGAAGAAGAAGAAGAAGAAGAAGAAGAAGAAGCAGGAGAAGAGAGCATGAGGAGATGCTCGCTTCTCGCGAACACGCAACCCCCTCGGTACTGTAGAGAGAAAGAACAAATCTTGTACTCACCGTTTTTCCGATAAATTTGAATCTCATACACGTTGTTGTCAGCGAGTTGTGAAAATTCGCTATAAATATCGACTTAAAAAAATTAATAACAAAAGAAACCATACGATGTTCTCGAATTCGTTCTTCTTATCTTTGCAGATAGACACAAAAAAAGGAACGAAAACCTTTGCGTTCCAATTTCGTTCTGCTACGTTACGATATTTTCCATTACCGAGCATGACAAATCGGGCATTTGTACAAAAAAGAACTCGCAATAGCGAGTGCGCATAACGAAGTCAAGACTACGTGTTTAGTGTGGCCGAGGCTGACATAAGCATCGAGAGAGTGGAGTGTCAAACGAGAATGGCGCAAACCTCAAAGAATCTCGACATACCGCTGTTGCTGTCGTTAAACTCGCGCAAAGAAATTCCCTTTCGGAATATCGCACGCTTTCTACGAGTGGCAAGAGAGACCAACTGGAACTTTTATACGTACATATAGGGTAAACTGTATCTAATAATACAACGCACCACCCGTTTAACTCGCTTCCGCCTGTGATGAAAGCGTACTGAACATTTCTCCATTGGAGAATTATAACTATAGCCGGTTATCGTCCGAGGAGAATTGTCGAATGTGAAAATGTTATATATCGTCCTAAAGTATTATATGATCGACCGAGCAGTTAAATGAGGTGCGAGTGCCTACGCATATTCGTATCTCAGAAATTAGTGCGTAACTGTCAAGAGTTATTCCAGTGTTACATATAACCTTCTGTAGCGAAATACACCTACCTGCTCGTTGAAAAAGATTATAACATTATTTTGTCCGATATCTCAAAAACTGTAGGAAAAAAACGCAAACAAATCTGAAATAAGGATTTACCTACTTAAGGTCGATAAAATCTGCAAATTCTGAAACGAAACCACGGTTGTCTTGTTATACGGGGAATTTGCGATCGACGTAGATTCTTAGAGCTTGAGAAAAGATTAAAATTCTCGGGAATACAGTACATCGAATTATTGATGGATTCGCGCACCCTCGAAAAATCGACTTGTCACGAAGCTGTATCCCCATTCACGTTGATCGGACAGAAAATTTCATGAATACCTTTTTGAAGAACACGCCGAGCACTCGAGAACCAGCCAAGAATTGTCCGGATAGCTCCATATCCGTGGCCGTAGCGATCCTTCGAAAATCGCGATTTTTGGGACCCATAGGAGGGCACCTGCAAAAAAACACCTCGGCGGTGGGGCCAACATTTGTTTTGCTCCAAAATCCCTTTGTTTCATCATATTCGTATTACGCGGGAAAATTTCGATTTCGAAATGACCCAACAAAGTCATTTTGGACGAAAAAAAATTTTGACCCCCTGGACCCCCCAAAGTCCTGAAAGTGAAATCCGAAAATCGACTATCGGCACGCGTCGGAGGTCAAAATTTTTTTTCGACCAAAAATACTTTATTGGGGCTTGCGGAATCGGAAATTTGTCGCTGATGAAGAGTATAGCGTTATTTTACCCGATATCTCAAAAACTCGAGGAGAAAAACGCAAAAAACCTGAAATAAGGATTTACCCACAAATCGGTCTATGTATATTAGGATTTTCGATGAGGTGCGAGGAGGTGCGAGTGCCTACGCATATTCGTATCTCAGAAATTAGTGCGTAACTGTCAAGAGTTATTCCAGTGTTACATATAACCTTCTGTAGCGAAATACACTTACGAATTCGCTTGCCTCCCTCCTATTCTCTCCCTTTCATGTGTATTTGGTGATTAAGAGCTAGAAAAAGTGGATTTTTCTCGAGAAATTTTATATTCTGGCAATTAGCGACAAATTTTTTTTTAACTGATTTTTTGAACGAATGTCGATGGTCCAGATTCGTAATTTAATTTCCAGACTGGGGAAGGAGGGAGCAAAATTTATGTTCTGTTCAAAAAGAATTTTATAGAGGATTTACGAAATCTGAAATTTTTCGTACAATGCTAATGTCATATTTTTATTCTAGAATTCTAAATATTTGTCGATCAAAATGAGAAAAACGCGAGCAATTGACTGTTTGCATTGATTTGATGATTTTTTGGGCCAAAAATTTGAGCTATCGCCATATTTGCATACAAAATCTAGCCGGATGTTAAAGTGGCTTTGAAACTTTACTATCCCACGCTGTAACATTGAAAAACTTTAACAAAATCCGAGATATCCGCTGAAATATTCTTCAAATCCATTCGTTTTTGCTCGTATGTAAAGCGTGCAACTACACATATATGTAAAGAGAGAAAGAGAGAGAGAGGGAGAGAGAAATATATGCACGCGTATACTGAGAATTTATGTGCACAAGAGCTGGTAGCTCTCGGAATACCTCGAACGAGATTCGTACACGTTCGCGCTCGAAGGAACGCGTCTCGGTTGCCTCATTTCCTTGTGCTTGTTCTACGTTGGTGGATGGCGGCGGTGCTGCTGTTGAGACGATTGTGGCAGGCCTCGTTGCCGCGAGCTCCAGCGTCCATTAAATGGCTCTCTCCTTTTGCCCTCCCTTTAATACCCCACAGATCCGAATAACAGAGAGAAAGACGGAGAGAGACACACAGAGAGCCAACGCACAACATAACACCTCCACGCGTTATGGTCCCCAGGGACCATTGAAGAGAGGACCTCGCTCACGCTCCATAAGACGTGGCATGCACCAACCATACACGGTACGCACGTATATTTACCATTGTCCCCGGTGCGACAATGGATCACTCTCGCCCGCGCGAGCTCGAGCTAAATCCCCCAACCCCTCCAGCCCCCTCCCTCTGCCCGAATGACCCGCGTATGCGTAATATTCCTTCAACCCCCGAATCTCTTTCTCTCTCTCTCTCTCTCACACTTTCTTGCACACCCGACTGGACGACGTACGTATATATGGGTTTGTACAACACTCTCGATGCTTCTCATGCCTGAGGGACAAAAATGGGGATCTTCTGTTTTCCTCTCGCGAGTCTCTTTCCTATTGCCATGCACTCAGCAGCTTTTTGTTCAAGCTCTATAGCAATACGTTTTTTGTTCCGATTCATTTTTGTTTTCATTGAAACGAAGAGCAAGTAGTTTGATTGAAAATAAAAGAAAAAATGGATGCCACAGGAAACACGAGAGGAGGTGCAAACGTGAAAAATCTTCAGGTCGAATGGACGTCCACGATCCCGACGGTATTACGTTTCAGGCTGCAGTTTATTCTTCGAATATGGAGGGATGATCGACCGAAGGCAAATTCAAAGATTTTTATCGCCTCGACATCAAAACCAGATCCTCTCATTCGATCTGAAACGGTACGTGCTGACAAGAGACCACACACGCGTTCTCGATAGATTTCGATCGATAACTTCCTCACGTTCAATTTCGTTTCACAAAGCTATAACGTATCTCATCGATACAATGATACACCGAAGTGATAAAAGACTAACGGTCTTTCTATACCCACCCAAGATCGATCCTACTTCATTAAGGCGTTTCGATCGATAAAAGAATCCAAAGTGTTACAAGTGAATGAGAAAAAATTAATTGCGGTGTTAAGATTCTTTACAGAGAAAAAGAAATCCCTCTTGCGCCATCTAACGGGTAAACGATAATACTCTTCAGCTATCGGTATCAAGAATTAAATTCCGTTCTCTTCTCGCGCAATATTCAACATATTGCTGCTGTCTTTTATTTTCATCATTTCGTCGTTAATATCCGACGCCTCAAATTCGTTTGATTAACCGGATACAAAGCGTCCAATGCAAAAGGCGAGGAAGAAAAAAAATTAGAGCCCCCCACAGTAATTGGCTCCTCGGCGGTGGAAATTGTATTATCGAAAGGGGTTCGCGCGCTCTCCTGTCCGCCGACAGTGTGCCCGCGCCGAGCGCCGGGCAAAGCTACCGATCTTCTTTCTCGATTCTCTATCCGCGAACCAAGTTGGTACTATAATACCGCTTGTATATATATCCCCTAAGAATATTCTCCAAGACCATTCTTCAATGCCTCGATATCCTCCGGACGTACAAGTATATCCTACGTACGTTACATTCGGTCTACACATACACACATACATATATATATATATATATATATATATATATATATATATAAACACTTTGAGATCCCGAGCCGATTCTTCCTGCGGGTATAGAGACCACCATTCCTCATCGACGATGGTCATATTATTCGCTAGTACCATACACAGACTGTGTGTATTCCATAGTACTCCGAGTACCGTGAGTATACACACGTTCTCTGTACCTACAACCATCCGAGCACACATCTTTTAGCTTTTCTCGCTCCCTCTCCCTCTTACACCCTTTGCCTATCTCCTTGATTCTTCGGGTTTGCCCCTGCCGCCGCACTCTCGCGCGATCTCAACGGCACGATCTCCCAGAGCTGTCTTACAGATCGGTGTACATTGGATCGCGTGCACTCCTTGGAAGACACGCTGTATTGCATATAACGTACCAACCAGAGTCCTTCTTTCATATATACCTTTGTACGTTTTGTTCTGTATATGTGTGTTTGTGTGGGTGTGTGTGTGTGTGTGTATTTGTGTGCACTATAGAATCTATTAATTGTCCGACACAGCGCGCGGAAGCCGTGGGCGTCTTTCCCGCTCGACTAATTGCCACGATGAGATATACGCTACGGGAATAATTTCAAGGCTTCTCGGATCCCTATCGCGGCCTCCTATATCCGTGCCCCAACCGCTTCGTTCTTCGTTATATATTGTATAACGTGTATTATATACGTATATATGTGGAGATATGTGTATATGTATATGTTTATAAGATATATAGACAACGAGGATTATACACACGTTCCCATCGCGAACAACGAGAGCCTTTCTTTCAGGGACAAGGTATAAATCAAGAGATTGATCTAGCAAAGACAGACGTACCGACTGTTGTCAAGTATTCACATCGTTAATGAAGTGGGTCGATGACAAAACGTTATACGTATCGACGAGGTCGAGCACTAGAGTCGCCTTGTCGTATCATCCAAACTGTATCGAACGTCTTCGAGGATCATTCGTGTGGGCGTCGATGAAGTTCGAGATGCGTCAAACGTTCGTTCCTGGCGCCACTTCGGCCTCCAAGTCGATCATCTTTCCTTCTGATTCGTACGTGAAACGTCGTCGACGTGTGAAAAGGAAATTTCGGTCTGTTACGAAGAAGGTTACGCGATGCCGAACATATGGTTGGTAAGACAACCGCGGGTAACGCCTAAAAATATCAAGGGGATGAAGGTTAATTAAGCTCGGTAAACGAGGGGTTGAAGATGTCTCTGCCGGAGACATTTTGAAACACGAGCCAATCACGAGGATTGTCCTTGAGGTGGAAAACAAGGTGGCTCGTTAAAAGCCACGTCCGATGAATAAATCGACCCGTAGACGTACGTTCTCGTTGCATTAACGATGTTCGCTCAAGGTTTCCCGCGAATGACCTCTCCCCAACCCTTGAAATGCGTCACCGTCGAGTGTACGGTTAACAAAACGGGACGCTGACAAAACGTTCGAAGTTCCAGATTCTGGTTCGACGATTCGCAGCGAGAAGGGATTCAGTCTTTTCGAGGTAAGAGCGATACTAGTGCTTTTCCTACGTCGTCGTCACCGTGACTTATGATAGCGATGAGTCGCCCTCTACCCGGTTGGCTCGGTAGACGACCATCGCGCTCTTCCTCCGTATTCCTCGGTCGTTCTGGTTACTCCTCGTTTTCCATTCTTTTGTCTCTCTCTTTGCGCCCCCTGCCCCTTCCCCCACCGCGCTTTACACACCAACATTGTAATACGTAACCGGGGGCCGAGCAAGCGGGATGGAAGCCGGGCTCGATTTCACGAGACATTAGTCCAACAAAAAAGGGGAGGCCTCCATTCTTTCATGCTGTCACCTAGTGGCGGGACTAGGAGACTCTCGCTGTGATGCTCACGCTCCTACCGGCTTCCGCGTTAAAGTGAAAGGAAGAACGCGTCATTGCGCTCCTTGGCTCTACCTCTCCCTCTACCCCTCTACCCTCCCACCCACCTTTTCCCTCTCTATGGTCGACACTTTCGTCATCATTCTACTTCGCTCGCTGCATCGCTTCTGTGTGCCGTACGCACACAATGTCGAGCAACGACACGTGGTATAAGTTCGAAAGGGAAGGTCGTGAGTGATCGTTGATACATAACGATATCCTGAGAAGCTTTATTCAATATATACATACATATATATATAACAGCACAGCTTGATGGAAATCCGGTGTCTTCGTAGCCGGAAAGGGCTGAGCGGACAACTTTTATCCATCGACGAAAATAACAGTTTCGCGATGGCTCATCTTCCGGATGAAATATCAGGTCACAAAATCGTGTTTACCAAAGAAAAGAAAACGAACGGAGAAAACGGGACGGTATAGTATGGAAAACGTCTGAGGCGGATGGAAGAAAGGAACGAAATATTGACTCGGCGAACGGTCGTAAGTGCCGAAATGTTTCATTTTTGCAAGAATCCGGCGACGCGAAAATATATACGGGCGGAACACGCGATACCTTCGGACATTGTTAGCACGACATAATATATATATATATATATATATATATATATATATATATATATATAGCGTGTTCCTGTTTCATCCGAGACATCGTGTGTCCGGCGTCATGATAATTGCGTGAGACACACGGACTACCCTCGACCTGCCTCGGGCAAACCATAAAACTCGATCGATTCCCATCTATGTACATACACATATGTATATAACTTACATGAATATATAGATAGTAAGTATCAGGGCCGGTAAAACGATGAGCGCGTTACGCGTCAGGAATTTACAGGGCGCACGAGGAGGAGAGGACGTTCGTCGTTACCGTGCGAGTCGTTGCAGTCAGCCGGAGGGCGAAATACTTTGGGTGCATGTGCAGGCCTGAACTTTCGAGCCGGCGGAAAGTGTCGGTTAACCGATAGCGCACAACTCCGCTCTTGTTACACGTTGGACGATTTTCAGAGTTTACGTGGGAAAAAGTGGTGAGGTAGGAACGGGGGGTGGTGAATGGAGAGTGGGAGAATAAAACTTTTGCGACGATTTCAGGGATCGTCCGCTATGTCGAGAATAACGTGGAAAAAGGATGAACTTTCGCTGCCACAGGTGGATCGCTTCTCCTTGTTCGCGATATGCGCAAGCCCGTTTGAACTAGTTCACCGTGAAACATGTTTTTTTCTTTCTTTCTTTCTTCTTCTTAACTGTGGACCAGCGTTTCTCCTAGCGCGATGGAATTTGGCTTGCTACCGGGCGGGTTCAAACGATTCGGCTAAAAATCTACGGAACCGGAAGATCTCGAGACGAGATCTTCTCTCTTCGCGTTACGATCGAATGAATTCTTACCATGGAGCATTTTTTTTTAATTTATTGTTTTCGACACGCACGGTCGAGATTTCACGTTTTATATCTAATACACGTTTTATTATGTACACAAGGCGATAATAATAACGATGTATATGCGAATTATGGTTCGCCCGATCTAGATCGAAATATCTTTCGTTTGGGCTGCTTTCCCTGGAACTGGCTTCAAGGCCGCGACGGCTGGATTTATTTTTTCGTCGAAACGCTTTCGGCCGAAGGTTTTTCTTAAATGACCAATTTTGGTCACGAGACGAAGAGACCTGCCATTGCGCGTGCGCGAGTAGGTACTTATATGTATCGCACGCTCACGGTTACCGACTTCTCCGTCTCATTCATGCGATAAAATATGCTTCAAGGCGATGCATAATGTAGCACGCGAATATTACATTGAATAATTGAGAATTCTTACTATCCTCGTTTAGTTATTAAAGAACGAACAAAATCCAGGATATAAATGACAAATTATTTTTAAATCTTATTTCAATATTCGTATCGACAATTAGTTATTTCTTACTTGATGGAAGACAATCGTGTTTTAACATCATTGTTTCACTATAAATGTAACAATGTTCGATACAAAGAAATTCTCGAATACTCGAATGAAATTTTAGGAAGTTTTTGTTAAATTTCTTTATTACAAAAATGTTAATAATCAATGAGAAAATAGTTGCAAAAATTGTCCAATCGCTGTTTCCACGTTGTAAGCATTTGGTTTGTTCTCATTGGAGCGCGGAAACTTTTACGCTGGTATCCGGTAGGAGATTGCATAATTACATAAATTAGTGGTTCGTGCGCGAGGCTCGCGGAGGATGAACGGTTACGGGGAACAGAAATTCAGCGACGACGGACGAACGAGCGCGTGTCTAATTTCCCTACGAATAGCCCGATCGACGCTGCCCTACGGGCGGCCTCGGGTGATTTACACAGCTAATACTCCCTGTACTCAAGCACCACGTATGTCGAATATGTTAATGCCTACAAGCTTGTTCGACACATCTATAGCCACTGATATTTGGATCAGTCCAATCGCACCAAATGCGGCCGCATATTAAACAAAGACTCGTGACCATTATTTATTCCCCAATTATGAAAATATTCTCCTCAATGACCCAATCCTTAATTCGAAATATTCGAACATTCGCGGTTCATTAAC
>JAPYZT010007076.1:0-11752 GCA_030522965.1 Tryphoninae sp. A BG-2022a | reverse complement strand
TATATTATTATATTATTATATTATTATATTATTATATTATTATATTATTATATTATTATATTATTATATTATTATATTATTATATTATTATATCATTATGTTATTATATTATAATTATATTATTATAATTATATTATTATATTATAATAATATTGTTATAATATTATTATTATATTATTATAATAATATTATTATAGTATTATTATTATATTATTATTATTATGAATAGGCTTTTTCAGTATGAAAGGTAATTTATCAAAAATATTATTTTTGTTATTATTCGGCGCACAGTCTAATTTAATTTTCATGTTTCGTGCATGTGTGCGTGTGTGTATCATATATATATATATATATATATATATATATATATATATATTTATCGAGTCAGATTTCACGACGAAAAGTTTAAATATATCCTCGCGGTACTCTCGACGAGGCGCTTGATTAAACGCAAACCGGACTGTCTACCACTCTCTCGGGCAAGCCACAGCTATAATAATCCGTATACTCTCGAGAAATTCGATTATAAAGCGAAACAGAAAACTAATTCGGACCTCGAATTATAAGCGGTTCGAACGAAAAGATTCGTGGGGAAAAAAAAATAAAATAAAGAAATACATTCATACGCTTTTTAAAAAATAGATAATGATTTATCGCAATAATTTTGAATAAAAATCGTTTTTACCAACAACATACCATCTCTCATCACATGGAATTTTGTTATTTCGAAACGAGCAAAATCTTTCCCTCGATCTCATTGATCGATAAACAAAACAACAACAAAAACAAGAATCTTCCTCAACGAGCAACTTTTACCTTCCGTAATTATTCGATTTGTCAAACGTCTCGAATTGTCGATCATAAAAACTGTTAGACTATCAAGATCGAACCTGGACAAACTTTGAAGAGCTAAACAAAGACAGACAAACGGACAGACAAAGAGAAAGAAAGAGAGACAAAGAAAAAAAAAGCTCAATACCCAAAATCACGACTCGTCAATTTATTAATTTGTTTGTTACCGTCCCATTAATCATTGCTTCCATCTTCAATGATCATTGAAAAATAAACGAACACAGGGAGAGATAAAAACAAATCAAAATTTAGCAGACATTCGAGGTTTTTGACGTAAAAATTCGAACGACCATTCTCCTTTGCTCAATTAGTTGGGGCCAAATATAATTCGTGGAAAATCATTGATACGAGCATCGCCAGTTTGAGGAGGATAGTCTCGGTGGATATGCCCGAACCGACATAAAGTTACACACACACACACCCATATATGTATATATATATATATATATATATATATATATATATATATATAAATTCGACAAGAGCCTGTCCGAGACTCAATTAACTATCTCGCGTCCCTCTCGCGTGTCCCCTCGTTCCCGCGAAGACGAGATTCGTGCATACATAAACCTCACACGTACACAGACACACACACACACACACACACACACACACACACGTATATATAAGCATATATGCATCGTGAGAGCGCAGTGGCAAATTAAATGGGCGCGTTGTTCGTCGCGAATCTCAATAAACACGTTTAATGTCAAGGACTCGTCCGAGACGAAGGATAAATGCGATAATGCACCAGCGGCTAATATTAATCCGGGATTTGTATGAAGAAAACACAAGAAAACAAGAAGAAAAAAGAGAAAAGCAAAAAATAAACAAAAAGAAAAAGAAAAAAAAAGGATGAAATAAAAAATTGTTATTTTACCTCGTTTCAAAAAATTCATATTACTCCACGATTCCGAATGCAAAAAAAAAAAAAAAAAAAAAAAAAAAAAATAAAAAAAAAAAAAAAAAAAAAAAAAAAAAAAAAAAAAAAAAAAAAAATGAAAAAAGAAACGAGGGAAAAAAGAAAGAAAAACAACAACGACCGGGTCGAAGAGCGTTATCCGATCGAGACTAATTACTCTCGTACGGTAATTAAATTCCTCGTCCGGCGTGTGTGGAATGAGAGTTGGTGGGGGGGGGGGGGGGGGGAAAAAGGGGGGGGGGGGGTGGGGGGGGGGGGGGGGGGCGCAGAAAGAGAGAGAGGCAGGAGGGGACAGGAGGACGAGGTTGGGTAAAGCTTTTACACGAAGCACGCGTTCTTTCGTCGAGCCGTAATCTGAGTGTTCGAACCGGACGAAGGATCAAAAGAATTTCACGATTTTATGGAGTTCTCCTGTATATCGAGTGACGAGAGTAACGTGGAACGAAAAATAAAATTGTATGATGAATAATAAAAAAAAACATAATAATGATAATAATAATAATAAACAAAAATTTCATCCGCTTGGGCAGACGCAACAAGAGAAGTCCGATGGGAGAGACCGTGACTATCTTGTCCCATCTCACTCTCGGTTTCTCACTCACTCTCTCGTACTCTCCAGTCGATCACGTTCGTCACAATCATCGAAATGACGAAGCGATTTTTATTTTCCCTCGTCGTTTTATTTACACGTTGACGTCGATACGCATAGTCGCATGAGTTTCCTGAGAGAGAGAGAGAGAGAGAGAGAGAGAGAGAGAGAGGGAGAGAGAGAGAGAGAAAGAGAGAGAGAGAGAGAGACAGAGAGAGAGAGAGAGTGAGAGAGAGAGAGACGAGAGAGAGACGAGAGGGAGGGGTATCGTTTGTCAATGAGTAGCCAGAAAACGGAAGCTTGTAACGTGTCACTTTCATTTTCATCGTGGGAAAATACGTCTCGATGATTTTACTTCGTGGATATTAGATTGTTGCAATGGAATTTTCCGGATCGTGATCAATCTGTTGACTTTGTTTCGAGCGAAATTTTATCCGGATATTCAATTACGTAGTTTTTGATTAAACCAGTTTTTACTAAATTTTGCACTTTTTTTTTAGTGCCAATATTAAAATGTTCTCAATGTCGACGAGAATTTAAATGTGTTATTGAAATAAAGGAAATTAGTTGAAAGTCTCGAATTTTAATAATAAAAAAATAAAATTGAAAATTAAAGATTATTTGAAATTTTTTGAAATTGGATAATTTTTAATTTTGAAATTTTGAAAACTAATTTTCTTTCATCTCAGGTAGATATCGAGCTTTATCAGAATATTTATGGACTCAATAAATCATCTTTTGCAATGTCATTATCGATAAAATCGTCCCTAATAACAAATTAAATTACAAATAATGATTTTTTCAAAAAAAAAAATTATTTAAGCATCCTGATGTTTCTCGTATTAAAATATTCTCAATGTCGATAAGAATTTTACGTTTTAATACAAAAAAAATCGAGAGTCAATGATTATTTGAATTTTTTTGAAAATCGATAATTTTTCATTTTTTCAAACTTTCTTTCGTCTCACCCAGATATCTAGCTTTTCCAGAACACATACACTCTCAATAAATCGTCTATTGCAATTATCGATAAAATCGTCCCCGATAACGAATTAAATTTCGAGTAATAATTTTTGCCAAAAAAAAAAAAAATAAAAAATTGTTTAATCCCGACGTGTCTCGACTCAGCTTAAAGCCATGCGTCGCTCGCGTAGTGTTTAATAAAACGCGGAGGTGTGTTTCTCACGCAAACCGTACGAGAGCCTTACACGTAAACCTGTTTACACGTTCGACCCGCTCCTTTTCTTCGAGGGTTCCCTTTATACCTCGGCACGTAGTAACTATGTACGTAGGATATTAGTATACTCCGGAATACGATCATACAGCAAACCCGTAGGCGGGAGTACCCGCGCGATGAAATTACAGCGGTCGACGCGCCTTATAATTAAAAAAAAAATTTTTTCGTCATTTCGACGTCGCTTCTCGTTGCTCACGCGCGAACGATGACGAAGTTCTTGCCCACGGACCCGTATAAAATGTTTTCAGATGAATCAGCCACGTCTCGCGGATTTCATACAGGAAATACAATAATTTTTCTTACACCGAGAGAAAGAGAGAGAGAGAGAGGCAGCAGCTTGAGATGAACGTTAAACTAACACACAAGAAAATTTCGATGATCTCATCCGAATTAAAACATTTCGTTCCTCGGAATCGACTCAACGGATCAGGTACAAAGTCTTGGAAGAATTTAGAAAGGATTATCGTATCCGAAAGTGAAATTGTGTTGAGACGCCATTAGAGTCGGGGAGGCATCATTGCTTGGTAGTTGGTCTGCGTCAGTGAGAAAGAGAGAGAGAGAGTAACCGAAAATAAAGAAAGAAAACCGAAAGGAACCGAAAGAAAGAAAGAAAGAAGACGAACAAGAAGAAGGTGCAAGCGAGAGTCGCGGGCTTAAAGAGTCCAGTCATCCCGCAAGAGGGGGGAGTGTGCACACGCGGGGCCCCCGAGGGGAACGTAAGGAGGATATGGCCTTGATCTTGAGAAGCATAGCGACGACGACGACGAAGACGACGACGACGACGAGTGGGTAAGGTGCAGGCATCGTGTGGCTCTCCTCCTCACGCCCCGACAGCCAGAAATAAAGCCGCGACCGACTCTCAAGGCCCCGGACTGGTGCGCGGTTCGATACACGCGCACACGTACCTACGACAAAAGTCTCGCGCGAATTCGACGATATCGATACCGGGTCGTTGGGTTGTTTTTTCCATTTGTCCTTTTTGGGAAATTAAATTGACAATTTGGTAGCGAGAACGAAACGATTCCGCCAAAAAAAGTCGTTGAAAGATGGAAAGGAAACAAGATTGGGCCCCCTGGCCCATATTCGTGAGAGGATACGATGGGGCCTGCGTAGGGCCCAAAACTGTAGAATCATCGATCACGATCGAAAGAAAAAAAATGCGGGAATGGAGTGAAAAAATGGTTATGAGAAGAGGATAGGAGAGAATCCGATTGGGTAGACGTTGTTTGCCCTGAGACCGCGGTAACCGCATGGTAGAGTTCGGGTTTCGTCCTCATGCATCGTTCTCGCTCGTGTATTCGTGTAATACCAGACACGTGTGCGCGTATATAGAGGCGCACACCCGGGGAACGGGGGGAGGGTCGGATGTGAAGTTGGTTCGTTGCGCGCGAAGACGGAGAAAGAGGGGCCCGGGCCCCCCTCTCTATAATGGCAACGTGTTTTCGTCTAATGTACTTTTTGTGATGTCCTTGATGGAGGAGAGAGAGTCTGCGAATGCAGAACTACAGGGCTGCGGGTTTTCGGTGCTGTTGCACACGTTGAATGGGAGAGGGCAAAGGGGCATAGGGCCCCACACTCACCGCTCGCTTCTTTTCGTCGTTCCTGCACAAATCTTCGCGTCCCGTCTCGCTCCTTGGCACGCACATTGGCCCACAGAGAACGAAAGAGAAAGAGAACGCACGGGCAGTGTCCCAACCCACCGCAACTTTGGGCCTAGTCAAGGTCAGTACGGCGCGGTGAGCGCGACGCGTTACTCCTCTCCTCGCCTTTCTTCCTCCTTACCACCACTCCAAGCTCCTTCCCGGTTTCCCCCACTTAACGAGCGATCGAAGCCCACCGAGGCGCACCGCATTATCGCGTCATACCGCGCAGCTCACTCCCCCCCACCGTTCCTACTCCTCCTCCACTTGGTCGTCGTTCGGGGCCCGTGACGCGGAGACTGGGGGGGGGGGGGCGAGTGAGCGGGTGTATGCCCAAAACCGAGATGAGAGTGCCAGTGCACCGCGCCTGGCGTCGAGTTACACGACTCTTCGGTGGGAATTGCGTCTCTTCTCCCACCACATACTCCCGGCTCATTTCCCCCCACCCTGCGACACTCGTGTTTGGACCTAACCGTTTCTCTCTTTCGCTCCTTCGCTCGTTCATTGTACTCCCTTGCTTTTCTAATCTTCTCCCTCTCTTCAAACTGGCATTGCTCTTTCAACGTGGCTACGGAGCGCCGGTTTCTTAATGCGCCAAATGCATTCTTTGTTCGGTTCGTGAGGAATGAGGGGAAGTGGGGCCAGGATTGGAGGACCGGGCCCAGGAGAGCTCTCTTGGTACGTCGGACTTTCTGCCGAGACGAGAATGCGTGGGCGATTCCGAGGTAGAGAGAGAGAAACCGGGGAGAGGTTATGTGAAAAAGAGAAGTTGCTCTTTCGACGGTGAAAGAAGGAGCTCACCACAGAAATAGAGAACCCGCGTATCCAAGGCCCAAAAGCCAAATACTTACTTTATCCTCCATTTTCCAACGCTCTCGCATTACCGAAATCGATGCGAACGCCACCAACGGAACATCATTGTGTATTCGATACGCTGGGAAAAGCGACCGATATCGTCGCTACGTGAGCGTGCATGAGCTGCAACAATTTAGATCAGGCCCAAATCACCGACCGACAATACGCTTCGGCCATGTTTCTGTTTTTTGATCTCTTTCACCAAACTCCAAAACGCTACAATAATCCTAAGGAAATATTATTTAGGTTTTCATATTGGAGAGTCAAAAAATGGCGACAGATGTTTTTATTCTTAGACTTCCACGAATACGGTTGCACAACCCCGTTGGCCGGAACAGACTGGAAATGAAGAGCTAGTTATGTACGCCCCATTTTTGCTGTTTGCCCTTCGCTATTTCTCCAATTCCTTTTTATTTTTTGGTTCGTTACGTTTCTCTCTTTCGTGTTTTTTTTCGGCAAATTGTTGATGCCGCTACGAGATGCGGATGCGCCACGGCGTAGATAGAAAACACGCGAGCTAGTGCGTGACACCGTGGTCGTTTGCTGTAAGCGTCGAAGAATCGCAGCTGCAGGCGTATAGAGACAAAAGAAAGAGAGAGCGAGAGGTCGCGATATAGCGCATAGACGCGGGGCTGAGGCGCTCGTGCGAGCGTGTGTGTGTAGGAAGAGAAGGAAAAGAGGATTTTTGGGTGATGCCCCGAGGTGCCGCGCGGCAACGGTTTCAATTGTTCGCAATATGGCGGTCTCGCGCTGGCCCGATCCGGACTCTCCTAGTTGGCTCTCCTCTCCGCCGCTTCCACGACCGTTCCGTTTCTCCTTTTCCTTCTCTTTTTCACATATAGTCGTTATCCTTGAGCGGGTCTTGTGCACTATTTCGTTTTGTTTTAGCGCGCGAAAACGAGTCACGCCGATGCGGCGGTGGCAGCGGTAGGGAGTCTTTTCGGGCCGGGGCCCAAGCCGCGACCGGGGAGTGGGGGAAAGCGGTCGAAGTAGCGCACGCGGGTGGGGGCAGACCGGTGCGCTGGTAGTGGGGAGAAGCGCTCAAGCGTCAAAGCCTTCTCACAGGACGGTCGCGGGACCGATTCTTCCTCGCTAGGCCAAAACAACACGGCCAAATGTCGCGAGACGCGATGATATTTTCGTGCGCGAACGGATCTCTCGCGTCGTTCTTCTGAAAAGTTTACTACCGAGACGAAGACGCGATCAGCACAGATGCGAAATGTAAGTATATAGTTGCAGACAGTCCTCGAGGCAAGACAAAGAGGGAGGAGGGGGAGATAGAAACCACGAAAGATCAGAAGAAATCATAATTGCCAGGAATTCACAGAGTGGAGTTTCTCGTTCCAGTTAGTACCAACGTTTGCTGATTTTGCTGTTTTCTCTTTTCCACGAGACTCCTCGTCTGGCTTTATTCCTTCGCAACATATTTGTATAGCAGCATTTTGTTCTAAGAGAAAGAGAGAAAAAGAGTAGGTGGGTTGAAGAGGGAGGAGGGAAGGGAAAGTGAGGGATGAGGGCTCGTGACTTTCCGTCCTCCTTGACCTTGTTCCTCCACTTCGTCAATGTTCTCTTCTCTCTGTATCTTCTGCTTCTTGTCCTTCTTCTTCATCTTCTTCTTCTTCTTCTCCTTCTTCTTCATCTTCTTCTTCCTCCTCCTCCTCCTCTCTCCATGACCTTCCTCTCCACACTCCCATCTCCTATTCATTTTGTTTTTATCCACAAATTCTTAGCATCATTATTCCGTTGCCGTTTCTTCTTTTTTAGCTGCTCCGCTTCGTGGCGCACATTTTTCGTACACCGTGGTCATGGTACAGTCATCGCTCTTCTTTTTCTTCTCCTTCTTCTTCTTCTCTGTTCTTTCTTGCTTTTTTTCCTTCGTCACGGTCATGATCACTTGCGGAGACTATGGATGAACCATATGGCGTACCATCCGCGGTATTTCTCTCTCCTTCTCTCTCTTCCTCTCTCTCTCTCTCTTTGGGCGAGCGAGCTCGAGGAATATCGACCGTGCAGCTTCCGCAACGAGAGTAACCGCATCGAAAAAGAGAGAGAGAGAGGCCCAGCCAGCAGCCAGGGCTGCACCGGGGGCGAGGTCAGTACCGCGAATTAGGTGACTCGACGAAAAAAAAGAAAAAAAATCACAAAAAAAAGCAAAAAAAATTATTCCCACCGAAGGCAACTTCGTCTTCGATATTCAATAGCATCGAATCCACGTAGCAAATTTCTAAACGATCAAACTGCTTACGCAATATGCATAAACCTACCCCAAAGATTTATTCGTTCCAACTGGTCGTGGACCAAAAATTCGTTGGATCAAAATTCGCAAGAAAATAATATCGTCGAAAAATTATTATTTTTATTCCATTCACCTACATACTTACTTAAATCCTCGTTCAAATTTCTTTGTCTCTATTTTTAACAATAATAAATATTTGTCACTTTCATTTCCATAAAAATTTCAATTCCAACATTTTCTCTCAAACGAATAAAAAAAATCGTTTCCTGTAATTTTTCTTTAACACGTAAAGCCTCGTATCTTCATCAATAAAACTAGATAATGGTAATGGTAATAAAAATACACGCGAGAAAAAAAAAGGTGGAAAAGCGTAATGACCATGGGAAGGAAAACTGGTGGAATGCAAGGATGAGGAAAGAAACGACGTAGGTATTTACTGTATTGCTGTATGAGATTGTACTCCCTTGCTCTCCAGTACATTCTCGAACGAGAGAGAGACAGAGACAGAGGAAGTGGATAAGCGGGGGTTGCCCCCCCTTTCTCATTCTCACTCTCTGCGAGAGCACGCCGCCCTCTATATACCTGAAGAGAATCGTGTGCTCGGCACTCGGACCACACCACACCAAGATCTCCTCAATAAATATATAGCACATCCCTGCTCGCTATATCCACAAACTGGTCTTATGGCCGCCGTAAAGCAGTACTAAAAACACCCTCCGCTCTTCGGTTCGTTTCCGGCGGGGGAGAGAGCGAGAGAGCGAGAGGGAGAGAGAAGGAGAGAGCGGGAGGTGATGGTGCTCTCCTCCAACGCCAAGAGCCCATTGCGCGGTAAGTGGACATTAGCGTCTGCATTGTGAGTATTCTTTCTTTTTCCTCCCCTGTCCTCCCTTGTCCCCCCCACCTCTTTTTCTTTCTCGCTCTGTGGTAAGAAATGAAATTCGATATTCGGACTAAATCGACGTTAGTGCGAACATCCTACCTGCGAGGTGCTGTTTTAAAGGATTTGGGAAATGAGAATGAACAAAAAAATGACAGGGGTAGTTATTAAGAAGTTATCCCCCATTATTACCCTTAATTTTTATGATTGAACTAGCTACTTAAGATTTGCCTCGTTATTCTTTATTGTCGTATTTATGATCGATGTAAAAACAATTATTTCCCCACAATTCAATTTTTCTAATAATCAACCCTCTTTTCACACCCCCTCTTGAATTTTTGTAGAACATCGTTTTTCTTCGCAGAATCAAATATGTAAATGACCTTGGGTTTGAAAAGAACGAGAAGAATAATACCTGCGAGGATGAAACAGTGGAGAAGAAGGAATAAATAAAAATCGAGAGTGGTTTGAGAGAGGAGAGAAAGTTTAAGGGGTGGTGGAAAATTTGTGAGGGTCCAAGAGAAAGGCACACGGTTCGTAGACAAGAGAAACGGATGAGGATTGCAGGTCGACGTGCGTTATTTTAAGAGATTTACAACAATGGGGCCCAGCGTCCGACTTGTATTGGGCCCTATGCTCTTCAACCCATACACACCAATATATCTATATATGTATGTATGTTTGTGCACCCGAAACACATCAAGGGTGGCTGGAGCAAGAGCGCCTCACCACGGGGATTTGGTAATAGAAGTCTCTCCCTGCTCCACTACCGAGTCGGCTTAACTTTCGCATTTTTCCAAAAGATCAACGATTTAGCCCAACGCACCATGCCCTGTAACGACTCGGACCCAGGCACAATGGATAGGTCCCATTTGCATCCAGGAAAGAAAAATCACTCCTTTCCAAAAGGCACAACGTTCAAATTCGAGGAGTTTCTTCAGTAAGAGAGAAAGAGAGGGAGGGATGACTTTGGTCCCTTTTTTTGGATCGGAAAGGCCGAGATGGTGGTTAGTGGGAGATGGAGCTAAAGAGGGATCGATCCTTGTTGCCAGTGACGAGAGGGTGGCCAGAGTCATTTCCGCGAATTCGAAAGCGAATTTTTTTTCTCTCTTTCACTCGTTCGCTCTTTTTGGACTTACTGCAACCAGGACAGGTTCGAGTTTCGAGAGGGTGGAGGCTCGTTCTCGCTCTCGCTTCACTATGGTCCATCGGAAATCGCAACTATGCACGAAACGAATGTTACCCGAGAGTGAAAGAGAATTTTCCATGGTTGGACCGGTATTGAAAATATCAAGATGTTTGGAAAAATTACAAATTTGTTCGATTCAAACGAGGTTTATTTACAGCTGATGGAATTTATTTATGTCGTGAGGAGGGTTAAATGAATCGAAAATTAAATCTCGTTTGATTCTGATGGATTTTATAATTTCATTCCTTAATTAATTGTTTTTTTTTAATCGATTTGATTTTTTTTCTTTCATTTCGTCGCGTTGAGTAATGTTTTTATTAGAAAATGACTCGAATTTTCCTTGAATTTTCATGGAGATGGAGTCGATTTCTTTTTATTTAAGGGATGAAAAATGGAAATTTGATAAAATTTTCGTAAATCGATCCAAGTCAACAGTAAAGGAAAGTTTTTCGAAGTTAAAGGAGAAATTAGACTCGGTCAACTTTGACAGTACTTCAGGTAAATTTTGACCTGTCTCGATGCGACATTCCCGAACAGAGTAAAAGGGATGACGCGAGGGTTGCGAGGGACTTACCCAAGTCGGACCTCGGACAGTTCTCGAGGCAAAATTAACGCGACACGCCCATCGTGAGAGATTTTTCGATTTTTCGACTCTTCTTGCGCATCGTTTGGACAAGCTTACCTCCCAAACTATCCACGTGATCAATCTACGTTGGTACACGAACGAGACTAAGTAGACTCGAAAGATCTTTTCCTTCGATAAGATCAAAATTTACAGATAGAACACGAGACCCTCGTGGCTCCTGGTGAAATATTCAAGCCTCCCCCCTCCCTTTTTGCTTCCTTCAATTGTCGAGAATTTTCAGCGATTCGATCATTTTTTCTTCGACCACCCTTGTTACGACCACCCCTAAATACGAACGATCGAAATTTTATTGTTTGATTACTTTTTTTGGAGAAATATTTCATTAACGATAGAAACTTCGAGCAAAATATGAAATATTCGTGTCGTTTGATCGTTCTTGATGGACAATATTGGGAGAGGGAAAGAGAGAGCGAGGGCTGCAAAAGTGAAACGAATAGATGGTGCTGGACCGCAGCGCTCGGCAGGTTTCGTTCGCATCTTCTCTCGGATCTACCTGTAGGTACATCTCGGATCCGCCAACAGCCAACGCTATCGAAATAAAAGTCATCCATTGGCGTAATATAATATTTGCGTTTCGACCCTTCTCACATATTATTATTATTATTGTTATTAATATTTTATTATTATTATATTATATTATTATATTATATTATATATTATATTATATATTATATTATATATTATATTATATATTATATTATATATTATA
>JAPYZT010007075.1:0-14902 GCA_030522965.1 Tryphoninae sp. A BG-2022a | reverse complement strand
TGAGTACCAACATAACGCCACAAAAAAATCGAAATTCGAATATACGTAACCCGCGAAAATTCAAAATTCGCGATACTTTTTGAACACACCTCGTATATAGGAATGTACGTCGAAGGTTCGAGAGAATCTTCGGAAAACTCTCGGTCAGAGCAATCAGGCTCATCGTTAGGGATTTCGATTCGAACTTTCATACATATATATATTATCCCAGCGAAACAGCGATAGAGACAAAAGGAGGATAGGTTTGCCAAGAGAATTAATGAAACATCGATAAGGATTCTTGGAAAACTAATAATTGGCCGTTCCGCAAATTACTTTGCTCCGCTTTCATCTACCGTTCGGCCAACTCGAAGGATCATTCGGAGCTTCCGACGATCCGGCAAGGGTTATAAAATTTAAGCGACTAATCGGGGACCAAGACGATAAATTTCATAGAAGTTCTTGCAGTTACGACGTAAGAATAAATTCGCCATTAATAGTCGCGAGGAATATCGGTCGTGCATGGACATGTATCGTATGATACGCGGTTTCTTTTTTTCTTAAGATCGAACGGGGGAATCTCTGGTAGTCTGCAATTAGTTATACGTAATGCAAGTACGCGCCTCCCTCCCAACTGCACTCGATGCACTTGGCATCGACCAATTATAACGTCAGTTCGCAGATAATCCGCGGTTGGTCAAGCAACGATTTCGATCCCTTTTACCATCCACACACGCGAGACTCTATCATTAAATACATGATATTTGTGTTAAGGCGTTGTTGATCGTTCTTGGTTAATTAATCGAGAAGGATCGAGTGGACCATGTGATAAATAAACGAAGAAATGAAACGATCGTTGATTAACGATCCTTGTGTCAAGTGCGTTCATCCTTCGAGTTATTCCTGCGGATTATTGTTGACCCTGGCTAGAAGGTGTGGGTTAACTATTAGGAGATTTAAATGGAATTTAATATTTTCGATCTTTATCGTCGATTACTAACATAATAAAAAGCAATTAGCCGCATTAAAACAATAAATCCAATACGTCGTTTGTTGTAAACAAGAGTTTGTAATAACAATGGTATAAATCGTTTCATTAAAATTATTCAAATATTCCAGAAATGCGATAATGTTATTTATCTCCCCAACTAACGTATAATTCTCGATGCATAACCGCGATAAGCGAAACGCATTATGTACGTCGAAAACCCTCGCGCGTCCCGAAAACTGTGGGCGCGAAGTATGATATTTTAGCGGCTCGAACGAAAGAGCCGCGCACGCATCACGAGGAGTACGAGGAAGCTCCTTTGCAAAAACATAGATCGTATATACTAGCCCACGAACGAGGAACCATTATAATACACGAGCGGTTGTTGTATTATATTATCTTATTATACGAGAGGGGAAGGGTATAAGCCACACAACGGACACAGGGTCCATCCACGGCGGGCCGGATTGTATAACGACCCTGCGCCATCCCTTCTCTTTCTCTCTCTCTCTCTCTCTCTCTCTCTCTCTCTCTCTCTCTCTCTCTCTCTCTGCCGGCTCGAATCGCTAATTAATTTTATATCCCCGTAAAGCGGTGAGGGGGAGATCCAGAGAGAGAGAGAGAAAGAGGGAGAATGCCCGACGGTACAAAAAATCCTGGACGATAATGTGGCCGCGGGGCGTGCGGGACTTAGCCGCGACTCGCGAGTTATGTCCCGGGCCGGCCTTCTCTTGCCGCGCTACTGCGAATGTTGTGTTACCGTGGACGAGGGTGGTATAGAGGGGGATGAATTCGGCCAACAGCGTGTAGGGTCCGCGCGATCGTGTGAACACAGCCTAAGCGTGTGTTAAACCCGACAAGAAAACGTATCGGATCGTCCGAGAGAGGTACGTTTTCGCGAGTCGGAGCAATAGAGAGTCGAGGTAGCTGCCGCTTGGGTGGGGTCCGAGAGTCGTTCCAATTTTTGATTTCGCGCATGCGCACACCCGCATACCACAGAAACACACAGTGGCGTTTCGAAAAGCAACGCCGTCGCTTTGGGGCAACGATGGGAGTGAGAGAGGGAGAGAGCGCCGTTAAGGAGGGCTGTACCATGCTCGAAAACAACAGAGAGAAATAAAGCAGAAGGAAGCGAAATGAAAGAAACGTACGAATGGGAGAGGAGGGAGGGGGGGAGGCAGAAACAGAGTGATAAATGGATGGGATTCAATTTGAGGCCAATCAACATTCTCGTCTCTCCTTCTTTAGGCCTCTGCGTCGCCACTCTTGTGCTCCTCTTCGTATACTTTCTTTCTGTCTTTCTCTGTCGTTTTTTCACTCTGCCTCGCGTTCGTTCTTCCTTTCACCTTTCGTCTCATCCGCGTCTGGTCACCGTGTGTTCCAACATATATATATAAATCCAGCCCCGAGTACATCGCCTCGTGTTCCGTTTTCTCGTTTCGTCAAATATTTCGTAACCAAAAAATCGTCGATTTCGTATTTTCGCGATCATAATTCATCTTTTTTTTTCCATCATCCTCGACATTTTCGTGACGCTCTCGCGAAATCGGGGCGCGCGAGAAGGCAAGCAAACGAAGGTAGGAAAAATGATTGCACGATTTCTGACTCGGAGTTAACACGAGAACACGTGATAAAAGCCACGCGGAGTAAGTCGCACGCTATTTTTCTATTAAACGAAATCACGGTCACGCAACGGAGAATGGCCCGTGAACGTGGACTCCGGTTCCTTCCATATATCACCGTGTATACTCGAGTATTCCGATTATTTCAAAAGTGCAACAATGTATCTATCGCCCGGGGGCATCGATCACGAGAGAGGAAAGAAATTTCCAACGATTCACATGTTTGATAAGAAATTGCGATCGATATCGCCTGGATAGCTCTCGTAACGCTACGCTCTACTTTTCGAGCTATGTGAAGGAGGCCTCGGAGGTTAACGTTATACATATATACGCTATTATGTACATTACATTACATTACGTTACGTACTACCCTCGTAGCGCACAAACTACAGATATATATAGATGTAGATCTTTATATGTATAAGGTGGCGAGCTATTCTCGAAGACCATCAGGGCATCTCACAGTCCATTGTTACGTCGTGCGAGTGGTAGTAGTGTAAGTAGAATGGCGAGAAGCGAGACTGGGCGGGCCACCCCTTTGTGCCCGTAGCTCCGATTGCATCTACCCCGGGCAATATGAGGTGCCCTTAAAGGCAACTGCTCTCAGCGGGCCCTCTCTTCCTCCTTTCCTCGTCACCAACCAGCCTCACCGTCCCGTTTCTTCCGTCCCTCTTGCTCTGGCGTTCCTTCACCAGGGTCTAATCAACTTACGTCGCCACGGCGTTACAGGGCCTTGCCCGGCGCACAGGTACAGAGGAAGGAAGGAAGGAAGGAAGGAAAGGTATGAAAGTGTATAGGAAGGCTGAGTTGATGCTACGCTTGCCAGAGAGAAAGAGAATATATACGCTGCTCTCGTATTCCTGGTAAACCGATGCTCTCCTTTCTCTCTTTTTATCCCTCGGTCTTTCGTTTTATAAGTTTCCTCGATGAAAATTTCAAACTCTTCTTCTCCGCTAGAGCCAAGCGCGATGGTTCGTGCCCTCGATACCAAACGCTAATACACCGGCGTGTGCACGATGAACTCTTCTCGGTTATAAACAGAGAGAGAGAGAGAGAGAAATGAGAGCCTTGGAAAACTCGAGCCCATAATAATTCGCCCGGTACGGGTCGATACAGCATGATCGTATGGATATGGTAGATTTAAAAAAAATAATATATAGGAGGGTGGAACAAAATGTGCGTTCTCGGATAGGATTACGCGAAAAAATGAGGATCGATCAATTTTATCCTCGCCCATCCCTTCTGTACTCGTTTCGAATTTCTCGATTCTCGTTCGTATAACAAATAGATTGTAAACACGGTATAGGTACGTGTGGGCTGTGTTTGTGTAAATGTGGATGGACGCATGTGTGTGGGCGCATGTGTGTGTATATGTATCATAGCACGGGAATTCAACATCAAGTAAATACTCACGGAGATAAGCAATTACCCCGTGCTAACAACGTTGCTACTACAACGCAACTACGTTCAATCGTCCACCTTTATACAGTACTCTGCAGTCCTCGATGTTTTGCACATATCGATATATAGATATATTGCAACGCAGCAGGTAACACATAAACGTTCGGTGAGAGAGACAAACATCAAACAGATTCTGTCGAAAACTAATCAAACTGATTCCGATGCATTCCGAAGGGCCTCGCGAATCAGGAAATGCAAATATATATGTACGTAAATTTCACGAGAGAAATGCTCTGGCTTCCTCCCTGTATCTCTTTCTCGTAGAAAGTTTCTTTCCCTGACCGCAAGCGTCCCGAGGGCTCTGCGCGTCTATATTTAAACAACTTTTGCCGTTTTACTTGCAGCGCACGAATAAATACTGCCCGCCAGTAGATCTCGATATTCTCCCTCTCTCTGTCCTTTTCACGTTTGTTCAGTCTAGCTTTCCTACAGAATACAAAGATATCGGAATTTAGATTGCCTCTTTTTTCTTTAAGCTACTTCATTCGCAAAGCGCGATAAGTGAGAACATTTTTTTATCTCGTCAACTTTTCTATTAAAATAGTAGTTGATAAATCTCCGTGGTTTTTACGAGAAAAGGCATACGGTGTACGGTGGGGACAACGAGATAGATCGCAAAATTCATACCTGTTCACCGGTGGAGTTCTCGCGTCACAGTTTATACATCGACCAGAGGAAAATGTATGGAAATTTAACGCTTTTATTAGCATTCATATCTCTCCTCCCCCTCCCTCCCACTCTGTCCTCCTGGCGCGATTCTATGTGAAAACGGAAGATTTCAGTTATATAACTTTCGCACACATTTCATTCTCTCTCGCGACGAATGCGTGTATAGCTTGATTATTCTCCCGCTTATTTCCATCTGAGGAAAAAAATTGGCCGTTCTCAACGACCTTCCGGGCAAAGGCGTGATGCGAACATTGAAAATGGTCTCGAAGATTATCGTGTTAAAATAAAAAATAGTTTGTACAAAAGGATTTATATAAAAAAAAAACAGAGAACAACGTATACGCCATTTTCAAGTTCTTTTGTTATTATCGAGAATATTTAGTCCAGAATTTACGTCGAACAGTTTATCAAACTAGAAATTTAAAAAAAACGAAAGTTTTTTAGTACGTTGTTATCCGGATTTGCGAACACGAGGGCGTCAATATTGAGCTTTTCCCCCATCTCCGTGCCGTCAATGCCCGTTTTCCCAATTCACCCTTTCGCAGCTCATTCTCCATTTCCCCCCTGTTCCTCGATATTCTCTCATGCCCCGCACGCTCCTTCTCGCGATCGACCTTCAAGCTTATACCACAATTTCCCGCAAGCTCTCCCGGTGGTTCGATTTGGGGAAAATACCAACGATAACGTGCGTTTACGTGTGCATCGATTGTCTCTCTCGCTCTTCTTCTCTACACTCCCCACACCTCAATCATCCTGTCTCTGTCCGTTTTTCTCTCTATCCCTTCGCAGCTTTTGTTCACTTGGAGCTGCGCAGCTTCGTGGTATCGTAATTGCAAAGCGCCATCTTCCAGTCTGCCCTTAATTACACATTGGAGTTTTCCATCTCAATCCGTACTCGTTAATAGGACTGATGTACGTGATTGAATAGGATTTCGCTAGGGAACATCCTCCAGATTTATGAGGAACAATGATAGGGTCATCATAGTTACGGTAAATCTGATAACACGTAAATGATGGATCAACGTATTGAGCCTCGTGATTTCCATATAAGCTGTAATCACTACAAGAGACCAATTACCAGAAGCTTTCCATGTTATCTCACAATCTTACCTATTACAATTTTACGTAAAAATTCGATGGAAACTCGAATGGTTTTTCCAGAGAACATACCAGATCGATCAATTCTGTTTGGACTCACCATTCACAGGATTCCCGAGGTTCAAAAGGATAATGCCTCGGAACGTGTCTAAGCTGATACAACAAAATTTGATCTGGCAGGGTTGAATCAAATCGACCATTTTTTTTCTTGGTAAGGATCCCCCAAATATTTGCTTCTTTTAAACTGATTTACGGTCCAAGGGATGAAAGCGAATCAGGATCTTGAATCTTGAAAGTCACCTTTGCCTGAGATGACGAAAAATGATCGATGCTCTTAGACGTCTTCTAGTCGATTCCTTCTCGAAAATAAAGAATTCTTATCTGTCGGGTCACAGGCCAAACCATCATATTTTCTTAGAACATATACCTATATACACACAAGCGCTTCCATTTCAATCACATCGTGGCCAGCCATCGCGACTTTGGAGTTATCGATTACTCTCAATCATTTCACCATTGTCTGCATTCCATCGATCACTTTGCCTAACTTTTTTCAAGCGGCTGTCAGTAGAAGACGCTTTTTTCGGGAATTTTAACCTCGGATGAAGGCAAGACAGTATCTAACAACGTGACGCGATATGGAGTTTGTTCATAGACGTTTGTTAAGAGATAATACTCAAGTCGGCCCCAAATGAAAGGAAAATTCATTCAACATAATTGTTAACAGATAGGAATTGATTAACCATTATTAATTGTATTGGAAATTTTGGTCGTTCCACCTAAAAGTGATCGAGATTAAATTAGATCCCCGGAGACACTGTAGTTTAATATTAATCATCGTACCAGGGCTTCCGATCCTTAATTGCTTTTCACATAAATGCCTGTACAAGACACTTTGATACCCCGTCTCGAGACAGCTAAGGGTAGTATCGGATGCATCCGCTTGTCTAGCTGTCTCCTCGCATTACCGAAACATTCCCAGGTATATAAGTATATATATACGTATCCACTTGCGTATCAGAGACGCTCTGGATTATACTAGACGCCTTCGCTTCAGACGCGTGAACTTCGACTGTGTCTCTCACCTAGCTCGCAACTCTCGTAATGAAATTCTTGGCATTATTAAATATCATTTGGTTGGAAGAGGGTATTTCTCGCTTCGAAACATGAGGGAAACATCGACGTAGAAGTGGCTTCGGTCGATAAGGGAACCGGTAGATTTGACGAGTGAGCAAATCCGGTTGGGCATGAACGCTTCGTGTCACTTCCCTGTCATGGCTAATGATAAACTCGAGACATTCTACATAATCTTCGATCACTGTGAAGAACTGATTTCATCATTAATATCATTATTAAATTCGTAATTTCTCAGAGATAAGCGATATAACATTCTCATTTCCAATTTTCATCGATAAATTGCTAAAAAACCGAGATGGGAATGTGATATTGTCATTGTTACACAAATTTTGGAATTTATAATCTTGCAATAAACCTTTTTTTCAACTAAATACATATTTCCTACGCCTAAAATTGGGGACGATCACAAATTCTCAAACTCTTTCTAGACTGTTGCATACAATTTTCCCGTGGATCGAGTATACAAGAGAGAAATAAAACGGAGTCCCATAAAAAATGATACGTATGGTACGTGAAGAATGCTACGTGGAAATCCAACATTTATGCAGGGTCTTTGCGCCGTAATGAACAAAAGATAAAAAGCAGGTTGCTCGAAGGGAATAAACAGAGCATGGTATATACGAGTATCTTGGAGCATCGTACACGGCCGAAAACTGAGTTTACAAGCGTGGGGAGAAAACGCCCGCGCAAAAATTAAGAAGGATTTTTAAGTTATTACGAGAGAGAGAGAAAGAGAGAAGGGGCAAGAGAGCCAAGGTATTTGTGGTGGATGAAGGCGAGCCGAGGATGTATATCGAGGGTGTTCTGGTTGCCCGCGGAGGGCCATGCCGTGTCGTCGTATATTTCTCCGTTCGAGTAATTGGTCCAGCAATTACCCGGTAGAGCTCAGGGAGGATACGCAGAGGGCCGGCAGCAGGAGTACTAACAACAACAAAATGCTCGAGTGCATCGGGCTCGGTCGTTCGATTGTGTGTGCGTGTGTGTCGATCATCGCGTGAGAACCTTCCGACTCTTCCTGCTGGTCAGTCTCCGAGTCTTATTCCACCCTCTTCCACTTCTCTTTCTTCCGTACAAAGTCTCATGAAAACATAGGAAGAGAAACAAGAATAGTTCGCTTCTTCCCAAACAACACTCTCAAGTATATTCGGTCGGTAAGAAAAGTTGCACCGGAGCCACGAAGCACGAGGTCTGCGGCTTTTCTTCTCCGCAGCCGGTTCGAAGAAGAACCGGCAAAGCGAAGATTGAACGACCGGCGATTTTGTAAACTCTCGTTCGACCGTACACGAGAGAGAAACGTATAGATTACGAAGCGAGCAAACTACAGCTCTACCAAGCACCGTGTGTGGGAAAAGAACATATATATACAATATCACCGATGAAGCTTTCGCGACAAATTGCCCCGCCCCGATCGAACGCAAAAATAAAATAGTAAATATGGGGGCGATGAAGAAATGCGAGGAAGAGAGAAAGAAATGTTACGCAGGAAGGAGGATCGATTGATTGATGGATTATGATTGAGAGACTTTGATGCTCTCGGCTTTCTCTTTCTCTCTCCCTCACTCTCTCAATACCGTCAACAAGAGCACGCGTCCTGAAGAGGTATAAAGATGGATGAAGCTCAAAGAAAAAGAGAAGTCGATGATGACAGAGAGGAGGAGAAACCGAGTATAGAAAAAGAAGAAAGAAGATCAGTTCCGTAAGCGCGTATATGTTATATTCGAGATAGAAAAAAGCTCTCAGTCTCGACAAAGTATTCAAACATTGCCCTCTCGTCCCACTAACCTTCGGACAAGAAATATCTACTGCTGTTTCGGGGTACATATACTTACACTTTACTACAGATCGACAGAGAACCCGCTGTGCGACGCGGTATCGTAGCTGCATCGTATATTGAATAATGGAATAACGCTTTAATGCGGCATCTTTTTCTTATCTACCACTCGTATCGCCCACCCGAGAAAAAAAACGACCAACTTTCTCTCCCTTTATCGTTCGTCCTCGATGGGCTATAATACAAATGAGATTGGCTCCGAAATTCGGTGAACCGTGACGAAGAAATAAAGAACGAGAGAATAAAACAGTCGACTAATAAATATTTTCCCATATATAAGCCGACAGTCATCAACCCCCGCCATTTCATAACATTGAGTGCGAGATCTAATTAACAGTAAACATCGCGCGATAATCAAGAAAGTGAACTCGATGATAACTCGAAATAAACGAAAAAAGAAATATTGGCGCTAAAAAATCTACGACAACGATGATGTTCCCGTCTCCGTTGTTGCTTACCCGCTGCTTCGGGAAAACGAGTGGAGGGGTTGGAAGGGGGTTGCGAGGTACGAGCGAGAGTGAGCGAGAGAGAAAGAGGCGGTTGGGGGACGTAAACACTTTAATTCGCCGCGGCGCGCAAACGTTATTACGGCGAGCACTCCGCCATTAATCATCCGAGGCATCGTTGCCCGGCATTAATTATCTCGGCCATTTTCTAGCGTGTGCCGCAGCAGCTCGGTGTGTACGTAGCCTGCGTACACGCCAGTACAGAGAAAGCTCCGGCACATAGACACACCGAGTGTACAGCGCACAGTTTCCTGGGCTTCCGTCGATTCTCAACCCCCTCGGTTGCTTCGCGTCCACTGCCGCGCCAACCACAGCACCCTTTCCGTGACTATATCTCTACGTGTATACGTGTATGTATATAGGTATGTATGGATCTCTGATGGGAAGGGATCTACCCGAGCTCCCACAACGGGGTTTCGAGAGTCAGCCTATTCGCATGAAATTGATACGTTCTCTACCCTCTCCACCCAGCAACCTCCATTCCGGCCTCTACCATGTATTAAAGCGGCATGATCATCCAGCTCAGCTTGAAACACGTACGCGAATGTCCTATGCACCTATATAGATATATATATATATAAATTTTTGCGATTGGTTGTGGCGTACGTTGAAAAGTTTGCGCGGTCCAAGTCCTAGATAAAATATTGTCAGTCATCCAACGGTGAAACTTTCCTGTGAATCTAGAAATAAAAGGAATCACAAAATATTCTCTTACCTGTAAGCTTGTCTAACTTCTTTTATTTTTAATCAAGGATTGAAAATGAAATCAGTATGGCGAGGATTTTTATCGTTTTATTTTTAACGATTGAGTTACTCGAAGAGCAAAATAACGAAATGTCGTATGTAGAGTTCGATTATTCTTCCAAAGTTTTGGCAATTTAGAATGTCGTAATGAAATTTTACGGGGTAGTAAATATGATATACAACGTAGAAAGTCGCGAATGGAGGACGTTGGTGTAAAACGATGATATAACGAATCGCGATACGATTCAATTACTCGGTTTGACCACGAGAAACACTCGGTTTCATTCTACCCTTGGTACGAGACCACTACTCTTCTCTCTTTTCTCTTTCTTTTCACTACTTTTTGTATCGTTTTGTTTTATTCGTTTTAATTCTTATTTTTCGCGTTGTTTTCTCGTGGGCATTTGCACTCTCTCTCTTCATCCATAACCCGTTGCCTACATATTCATTCGTATACCACGTAAGCCAGTTTTTGTCTCTACGATCTCTTTTTCTTTCTCTCTTTCTCTTTCTGCCTCCCGGCTCGGTCCCACCACGGGGATGACTAATAGCCCCCGAGGGAATCGTTTCGGGTTAGAGGATTCCCCGGGTATTTGTGTGTACACGATTTTTCACGGTTTTCGCGTCGCCTACGTCGTTCGGTCAAAGTGAGTCCGGACGATCGACGATTGTCCAGTGAATAATATATACGTCCTATTTTCAACTTAATCGAGGATGATAACTTCGGGTTGTATCGCTTTGGGACTCGTAATATAAAGTTGACTCTGGAAGCGTATCCGAGTACAAAAAAGACAACCTATTTTTAACTTCGACTTATTTTATATTATGCAATTAGGAATTTCAAAAAATTATAAGCTTTTCATTCGGAAGAATAATCGTTTGAAAAAACATAATTCTAATTTTGTTCAATAATTCTACTCATTGTCAGTTACCTCGTTGCAAAAAAAATTGTCTGTTCTTACATACGACGTGGCAAAAAAAAGGAAATAAAAGACCGAGGAATACAAAATGTCAATCTCATCTGGGCCACTTTGATCGCGAAAACTTCCGTGATAAAGTCATGAAATTGACGCAAGCCGAGCTTCGCGTAAAGTAAGAACGTTGGCTCGGTTCGAACAGCTGAGAAACGTAAACACGTAGTAAGCGCATCGTCATTCTCCTCCCAGTCGTATCTCTCAACTATGTGTTTTAAACGTACAAGAAAACGAGATCGAGTGACGTCGAGACTGAGAGAAAGAGAGAGAGAGAGAGAGAGAGAGAGAGAGAGAGAGAGAGAGAGAAAGGAGAAAGAAGCGTATCGTTCTCTTTCGCGATAGAAAACTTCGTCGTGAGGGGATTCGTCTTTTTCTCTCCTCTCGCGAGATCAGCACACGTGAAAAGCGAAGAAATAATCCATAGCGCGTTCCTTTTCATTTCCAGCGACAAAGTTGATACCCCTCCCCCCTCCACCGTTCTTCTTCTTCTATCCCGGAAGGCAGGGGAAGTCGACAAGAGAGCACATCGCTCTCTCTCCCTCCTCTCTGGCGGTGTTTCTATCTCTGTCTCTCTCTCTTTCGCTCTATCTCTCTCCGAGCTCCATTGGAAACTTCTTCCATTCTCGCGTCTTCCATTGTGTCACGAGGAACGTGAGAAGGGTGCACGCGGATGAGGGAATAAGAGCAAGGGGTGGCGGGGCAGTCCGCACAGAATGCGTTCGAACCTTCGGAAAAGTTTCGAGAGAGTCGAGCATCCGCTCGTGGTCATTGCTGGAAGAGCTGAAAAAGCTCCGTCTCTCTCTGCCACTCTCTTCAGGAGTTCCTTCGGACTTTTGGCGAGAAAAACAAACGCTTGACCGTCGTTCGCTAGTCGGTAATTCGGGATTGCTGTCAACCCCGAGAGAACGGCAGCCGTACAGCCGAAAAAGAGAGAGAAGAAACACGAGCAAAGAGCAGGAACTCTTCCATCGACTCCCGATTTTTGCTCGAATTTCCCGCGGAGCTTTCCGCGATTCACAACACAAAGCCTTTCTCGGTAGCTTCTCGATCTTTCGCAATCTCATACCGCTCTTTTCTACTTACACACTTCTGAATCGAATAGCATTCGTGCGACGATCGACAATATGAATCGTCAACCCTCACCCCTGGTGCACTCTTCTTCCAAACATTCGCACACGATTCGACGGTTACAGTACAAAACCTCGTAACTCGAAGTCTCGACTGCAACAAAATTGTCCAAATAATGTCATTGAAAAATATGACCTTCTTTACCCTATCTGTTTAGCGCTAAATTAAAACAAGCAAGGGTTTGAAAACACACCGATAACGATGATTTTCATTAAACGATTTATTAATCAATTATCAATAATAACTCTTTTCACATAATCCTTCTTTCCACGTAAAAATAAAGTCCTCATTTATGCGTTCGTTTTGATAACTCATACATATTTTAAAACACTGTATTCGCTCGAAATATTGTTGATATTTTGTTATGAGAGATTAAACTATATTTCCTAGAGAGAGGGGGGGGGGAGGTCAAACGATGTAACGGGTAACCGGGTCACCCTACTGCATGACCGTCCTTTATATACAACAGCTCTCAACCCCTACAGTACCAGCCTGCGTCCATCCTCTATGTGCTTGATGTCATCCCCTACCTCTTGCCCACCCCTATCGTTCCCTGCCCATCCTCTTGTATCTTTCACTCGTCCCGTTTCATATAAATAAATATTGTCCGATGATTGATCACTCTGCTCTCGCACCGCGCACTCGCTCGACAGAAACGTTACATCAACGATGTTCCGCGACCATCTCACACAGAGATAGACACACACACACACACACACACACACACAGACACGTGTGAATGATAACGTATGTATGAGAGTTTCTTGGTGCAGGGTCGCGTATCGTCGTTCAGTGGTCATGCGTGCTCGTGGCTTTGGGTCGACGTTTGGCCCTGGTTGTACAAGACCAGCTCTCGGGAAGTACGCCGTGTCGGATTCTCCATCCGCTCCGCGTGATCCCCGCCACCATGTTTATATATATATATATTATTTCTTCTTTCTCTCTTTATCCATGCTGCGAGAGTTTTTTTGTATTTCATATTTATTTTCCTTCTTGGGGCCACGGGGTGTAATTTGTCATCGTGGCACAATGGCGACGGAGAAAGAGAACGACGTGAGGGCGAGCTCCGGTGGCGACAATGTGTGTGTGTATATATATAGGTACTTGTACGATAAAGGGGATGAAAAAAGAGGGAAAGTTGAATAAAAGATCGAATCGCCAAAGCTCTCGTAATTACGAGAGCGTAGTATGCAACATTGAGCAACGAAGAACATCGTAAGTTGAAAATATACTAAAATCGTGTTTACTCGTAATTATTTACGAAGATTGGCTCGAGCGATTAGCTATTATCAACGGATACTATACAATTCCTGATATCGTTTTATCGTCGATTTCGTCGAAGGCGAAACATCCATGGAGACACAAAAACAATTTTCTCCGGCCCGGGGATAAGTGCGGAAAAGCGACTGAAGAAACGGGGTCGATTAGACTGCAAAATTAATGAGATATTTCCGTCTTGCCAATCTACCCGTCTATTATCGTCATATAACGTCGGGTAGCTTAATGTCGCGGCCAAATTTACGCCGTCGGTAGTCGTATAGAACTTCACATAACACCCTCTCTCATTGTAGCGCCCCCTGGAGCGACGCGTTGGAATTAGCGAATGAATCGCACTTGCAGAAATTTCTATGTGTATGGTATGTATGCACACACACTATATGGTTCGGTTATTCTATTCGTGGAACATTGGAAATGTAGCAGGTACTGGTGTGCTACATATATCGCGCACCATCATATTCTACATCTCATGGTTTTCTCCCTCACTCATGTATTATTCCTTCGTACGCTTTGGTAAGTTTACAGCAGCGTTTCGTGTAACACGTCATTATATACACGTATGAGTTACATATGTGCGAAAGGTCTCGCTTCACTATCCACCCTCTCTCTTCACACTATTTAAATATATATATATATAGACTAAGCGCTCATACCAACATGGCAAATAGGTGAACATTTGAAATAAGAGCATACACGTATCATGATTCTAATGCTCGAACGTATCTCTATCTAACTCTCTCTCTCTCTCTCTCTCTTTCTCTCTCTCTCTCTCTCTTTCTGTCTCTCTCTCTCCCTTTCACACGAAGCAACATAATAATACATTTAATGGAAAGAAACATCATGATTTACCGCGAAAGATCAGTTCCGCGTGAATCCACGCTCTCCAATGCGTTTCAATATTAATAAACTATACGGATCAATCAATGCCCGAACGTGTCTCGCCAGGTAAGAACTACCGCCTCATACCTGGGGGGCAACGATGGGCTACAGGACTTCGAGACGTCTGGCGACCAAATGTGCGAACATAAAATTAAATTCGCTATTTTTGTTTATATCTTTATGACATGTTTGTTCTATCAGCGAGACGAGACCCGCATGGAAAAAACCTAAAGAAATTTATAAAACCGAGAGCCTGCAATAAAACTCTTTACCGAGGGTCATCCATGGCCGCACGGGGTTTGTCTTGCCGGTAGGATTTGGGGGAAAAAACGTGCGATTTCTTTAAAATGTTCATCTACCGCTGATTGGTGAGAAGACTCACCCTTCCACCAATATCATTACCAATCAAAACTTAAGGAATAAAGTACATCGTTCCCATACTTTCCAACAAGCTCTTCGCACGGAGAAAAAACAATTAGTTTAACATCCACCTTCGGACAAAACACTTCTCTTCTACAGAAGATTCGACACGGACAAAACATTGTCGTCCCTGATTCGAACTTCTCGCGAAATACAACGATCCCATTAAAAATATTAGTAACACTTAT
>JAPYZT010007072.1:7500-15324 GCA_030522965.1 Tryphoninae sp. A BG-2022a | reverse complement strand
TTTATTTTTTTACTGTGTCTGTTTCGCAATTTTCACGATTTTTTTGCACTTTTGGTTATTGTATTTTTTTTAAATTTAATTTTGAATTGTAGCTTTTTTTAAATTTAAGATTAGAACAAGTTTCAAGCTATTATTGATAAAGATGTTTAAAAAAGATATAAATTCATTTTTTAAACATCTTTATCAATAATTGCTTGAAACTTGAACATATTTATCTATATAGACGCGTCGCCCCTCGAAAATGTTCTGATTTATTTTTTTACTGTGTCTCTTTCACAATTTTGACGATTTTTTTGCACTTTTGGTTATTATTGTATTTTTGTTTTTAATTTAATTTTAAATTATAGCTTTTCTTAAATTCAAGATAAGAACAAGTTTCAAGCGATTATTGATAAAGATGTTTAAAAAATAAATTTATATCTTTTTGCAGTACGTACGAAGACGACGCCACACGCAATTGATCGAGATCGAATTGATAAAGGGCAACAAGGGCCTGGGTTTCAGTATCGCCGGTGGAATTGGAAATCAGCACATACCCGGTGATAATGGTATCTACGTCACGAAAATCATGGACGGCGGGGCGGCCCAGGTTGATGGCCGCCTCGTCGTCGGCGATAAGTTGGTGGCTGTGAGAAACGCTCTGGTGAGTTTTATTGCGGTTAATGAATATCTTTAATATTTTCATAACAAACTGCCGCAAACATTACATCGTTTCTACATTATTTGCAACCAGGAATTCCTTCTATTTATTACAAATGGAACAAATATTCGAGCGCAATCAGACAAAATTCAAATTTACCAAATATTTCCAATCAAATTTTTGACCAAATTTTCGAAATAATTCCAATCTTCTCATTACGTTGTTCAATTTTGCGTTGCCTACAATGAGGAATTTCATTTCGATATTGAATTCTCGATGTAAAATTTAAGTTACGACAAATATCGACAGAGAGAACGAGAGGGAAAAATGCAAATTGCACTTTTTTTTAACGCGGTATAAAAACTTTTCCTATTTCCGTGCTCGAGCAAGCGTGTTACAGTGTTCTATGAAAAATTGTCAACGACCCCCCGTAAAGGGTTCACTTTTTCTCCTCCATTTCTCTCATTCCTCGCGAGTGTCGAGTGATATATATATATATATATACCCATGGAAATACGAATATAGAGATAGATTTTGTTCTTTGGTAAAATGGGCGAGAGTTCGCGGTACCGTCGTTACATCGATATCATCATCCAACGACGAGGAGCTCTCGTCGAGCATACTCGAAAGCACGAGAAAAAAAAATCATTTTTCCCTCCTGTCTCGTTCAATCTCTGACATTACCATCGAGCGAAAGATCTTCCTCGTTTTCACAACTTTTTCCCTCTCTCTCTTCCACATTTCGCATTACGCCGCAAGGAAAATGTACTTCTTGCTTCCGCCTTTTAGATAGCCCAAGACCGTCTTCTTAACGCGAAAAAACCAATCATTTTTTTTTGTTACTGTCTCGATGTTATTACTCGAAATAATTCAATGGAAAAGCGTAATAGAATTCGATTTTTGCTTCGCGAGGACCGTTTGTCTTGAGGCGCGAGGATCGCGAAAAGTTTCCTTCGTGCCTCTTCTTTCGGGTGGAAGAAAAGGTTGGAACCATCCCCTTTTCTCATTGTTCCATTTCGTTCTTTTTTTCTTTTTCTTTATCACTCTCACCTTCTTCTCTCCCCGTTGCTTTTATCCAAACGTGCGAAAGCTTTCGGCTCTCAAAGAATGATGAAGTCGCGATCATTTGTCACTCGTCGTTTTTGACGATGCTATCTCGGTGTTATATACCCGGGTATAGATATAGTTTCACTGATACCGAGAGGCGAAGTAAAAAGGTGGATAGGGAGCGTCTCATATCACCCTCGACAAATGGATGTATGGTCAAGCGAGGATGAGAGAAATAGATTAGGGCCATTCGAGGGTGGATCTTTTCTTTCATGACGATTGATAGACCTCTTTCATCACGGTACAACGTCCCATCGCCAATACCAGAAGAAAAATCGTTTTACTCGATTTAAATAAAATCCTTCGATTCGAAAAACAAAATCAATGTTTCCGTCTCGTCGATAAAACGTGGAAGAAAAATTGAAGACTCGACAACAACTACGCAATTTTCAATGCGATCCAATGAATTGGATGGAATAAAGAAAAATGACAAAAAATTCGTTTCTTGGAAACGAAGTAAGAGAATGTTAAAAATGTAGCCTGGCAATGATTGCCTAAATTTCCGGCTATATTTTTCAGTTTTTTTTTTTATTTTCGTCTGTATGTACCACGGTCCGAGTGAAAGAGATAAAAAAAAATGCGCGAATGCATTCTCGAGAAGCAGAGAGGTGGAAGACCAGATGGGAGTCGTGGGTGTAGCGAGACATGGAGAAGCTGTTGGTTGAGCCTCCGGGTTCTGGTGAGAATGGTCACGTCCGGCCATTTACCGGAGCAATCCCGGTCAACGTTGATAGCGAAAACTCGTACGATGCGAGGACCGTTTTGCGAAGCGGGCCAAGCTCCTCGAAAGCTACCCGATGACCTCTCTTCCTCCTCGAACCTACTCAACTGGGCGAGAATGTTACTGCTATTCGTTTTTCCTAACATCGTGACGTTTTTCCTCGACCACAGTCTCGTTGCGCAAAATTCATAACGCCGATTCCACGCTTCCTTTTCTCCGCCTGCAGAATTTCTACCTCTCGTGAAATACAGATGCCAAAATTAAAGTGAAAAGTGAAAATAATATTTTTTTTACTACGTCCTGTTCTTCATCAACTTTAATAATTCCTCGGAATATTTTTTGATTGTTCTTTCTTTAATTAATCATCAACTTTTATCATGACGAAAATTTCCGATATAACTAGCGATTAAAGTTTGTGCTATAATATCTTATAATCACAGACTTAAATTCTTTGTTTTTCCTTCATCATTTCCGATCGCACCGGAAGAACGATTTTACTCGCAGTTACCAGACTCACGGACATTTTTTTTTATTCTTGCATAAATTTGCAAATCATTTTTACAATACCGGAAGAATATTATTTCGTCACTCCTAAATAAAAATTATCGCGACACGTAGTGCGAACATTAAGCTCGTTCCCGTACGAACGTTTAAAAATGACGAGAAGTAAAAATAATTCTGATCCCAGTTTACCCCCGGGAATTTAAGAACGACCGTCCGACTCGCGTTACCCTCTCGACTCCGAGTTCACTAATGTATAAAAGTCCAGTGTGTATTTTAAAAGAATTTTCCGTAATAATAAATCATGAAGTAAAGCCTCGTTAAAGCTGTTACGTAAGCTTCCAATACCGTGGAATTTCATGGAAGAGACTTAAAGTTTCGGTTGAAGGAAAAAAAAAATAAAGAACGGACTCGAGGGGGGATCAAAGCAATTCGTCTTTTTCGCCAGAGTGGAAAATCACACCGGATATAAGGCGAAAAGTTTTTTATTTTCATAATTGAACGGGCGCCATTGCTCGTGGCACGCCGTTGGCCATCTTCTTTTTCCTTCTTCCCCCACATCTCTATATCTCCGTCTCTCTTTTCCGTGCCACATCAGCGCCCGGTTCTTGCCGGCTGGGGTAACACGCGCGGTTGGAAGAGGGGTTATATACGACCGCCGATGCCTGAACGATGGAAATTGAACGAGAAAAATCAATTATCGGAAAGCTTCGCGGCTCGTGCACGATTCCCGATCGAAACCTCCCTTCGATTCTCACCGCATTACGGTCTCCCGTGTCTCACATATCGCGCGAAATTTTCGTTTCACGTCGAATCTATCTTCCCAAAGGAATTAAACGCTGAAATGGCGGTTTCCCGTCGATAATGCATTTATTACGTGGCAATCGTTGCCTGTCAAAACGTTTTATCTTTATCTTTATATTAACACTTTATTTTATCATCTTTTTTTCATTCAATTCAAATCTTTATTTCAATTAAATGATTTTATGAAAATCCTCGTTATTATCAATCTACCATAATCTTAATAAGAGATAAAAATATTAACAATTAAACAGTGTAACACGAATCAGTGATTAAAAATGATAACAAACAATTGGATTCTATGACTTGAAATTGTTAATAAACTAAATTTGTTCTTTTCACGACAGGGTGACAAAAACTTGGAGAACGTGACTCACGGGGAGGCCGTAGCGACGCTCAAAGCAACTCAAGATCGAGTTGTGCTTCTGGTGGCCAAACCGGAAGGGACACTGCCACCTCCGCCACCGGCTTCGGACCACTCCGTTTCGCCGCAGCCACGTAAGGATCCGTGAAAAAGATGGAATTTTGCCTAAACACACACACCACGGGCACTCGTGCAGGCAGACAGATGGAGCCATACACATACGTGTCGAGGGTCGCATGGTCCAGACACGTTTTCACCCTCCACCCTTATTCTCGCCAACCATTTTTAGTTCTCTGTCTCTCTCTGTCTCGTCCACCTCCGAGTTCTCGGGACGATTTTTTCTCTTTTCTTTTTTTCCTTTCCTTTCCACGCCGCTCAAACGTCCGTACAAGCGCTCGCCTCTCGCGTTTGCCTTCCGCTCGATAAACGCTTCACAAGGAACTCCGAGAGAGAAATCGCACGGTTGAAACTCACCCTCTCTCGTATTCTCGCGTTTTATCTTTTGTTTACCCACGGCGAGAGAACGTCTCTGACTCGATCCAAGCCAAACTTCCTTCCGTTTAATCGTCGCGCTAGAGAAACGGCCAAAATTCAACGTAGAATCGAAAATAAACGGGCGAACGATCAGGAACGAGGTAGAATATTTTATTCCGCGAGCAAGAACATGTTTCGATGAAATATACTCGTTGCCCTCGTTATACAAAACGTGCTTATCATAATTTCAATAAAATTTCGCGAAAATACAAATTTTTAATTAACATTATCCAGACAAGAATGAATAATTAAATTCCCAATTTTGTAACAATCGTTTATTCTTGTTTGAATTCATATATCATGAAAGACGCATAAACGAATTGCAAATAGAAATTAAACAATCTCAAATTTGAATAATCGATACGTCGGATGAGCGAATTTCTTTTTTAATCTTTCGAATACGATTGAGAAATTAGAATTTCCTCTTTTCAAATGTCTGTAACGAATCAAAATTGCCATCGCTATCTATATCCTTAAAAAAAAAAAAGAAAATACCTCTCATTTTCTCCGAACTTAATTTTATATCGATTGGTTTGAAAATCTTTGTCGCGCAAGAAGCTAATTTTCCAACCATTCGACGTTTCTCTCCGTTCTATTCTGTCGTTTCGTCACCCCGAGTCTCTTTCCACGCTTCACTGCACGTTTTAATAGCGTCTGGAGTTTAGCGTGTCGAGAAAAGCGTCTTCCGTATATCGAGCCCCGTGGCGTTTCAACGAATGTCATTGCTGTCATTTTCATCGTGCAACTTGTACCCGGCCACAGCAATAATAGAACCCGAGACTTTGATACTCTCCCCGAGCTATTAGTTCCCGGTAGTCTTTGCAATCCGAGATGAGGCAAGAAATTAAACTCGTCGAGATGTTCGCGAGCGAAGAAAGAAGTTTCATCTTTCAAATGCGAATTTCGCGATATTCTCAAACGGAGTTAAATCGCTTTTTATACAAATTCAATTCCAATCACACATTTATTGTTCCCAAAAACTCCCGAGCTCATCTGATTTTTAATTTTTCATCGACCCGGAATTAAAAATTAAATTACACACACACACACAGAACACAGTCCACGAACAACGGATCGATCGCTAGAAGGCAACGCCAACTCACACATGTCTGTTTTTTGGTTTTCTGTTTCTCGGCGTCTTAACAGGCAAACAAAATGGTTCGTTTTCAGCGTTGGAGAACAGCACATTGACGTATTCGCAAGAGTCACGTCACGCATCGTCGCTCGCTCTACACGGGGCTGTTACGCCCCGAGCCGTTTCCCAGGAGGACGTTTCTCGGTGAGTCATTTCACTTTTTCTTTTTTCACCCCTGCACGAAGTTTAATAAAGAAAACCCCTAAAAAAAAAGTATCGATAGTTATTTCACTTTGCATCGAATCGTTAATCATTAATTATTCAAAATTTCCATTCGCTTTCTCAGATAATGATTTTTAATTGCCTCTTTGTACCCGACGCAACGTTACCAAACTCGAACAACGGCTCTCGTAAACTCAACGAAACGCCAAGTGCAGAGATTGATTAAATTCCGCGGTAGGGTTGAAGCTGTATCGAACTCGTGAAATTTTGAACCCATGTAGGATCAGCAGACGGTGACGAGTTGCGTTTATATATATATATATATATATATATATATATATATATATACGTAAGTAGAAATTCTATCGCCCTATCTATCTCTCTCGTTCGCCAGATCGTCGAGAATTAGTCGTCGGGTAAATTCGATCGAGCAGCCGAGCGATCCGACGAATCCCACAGTCCGAACCGCAGAATTGCTACACCGAACCGTACTCCCTCGGTCTGTTCTCCATCTACCTCTTCTTCGTTCCTGTATACCGATATATATCTATGTATATATATATGTATGTATGTGTCGATGTATGTGTGTATAGAGAGATACGTCGCTTAGGAAGGTTGGTTAATTATACAGTCACAGGGCTAGATACGTTCGGGTGGGAGAATGGCTCGAATAGTGCGTGAGAAGGCAACCGAGAGGGAGAGACGTAGATCCTCGATGGCGTCCACACTATGCTCGGATGATCCGAGGGGAGAGGTCAGAGCGGTCAGCTGAATCGTGCGGTAGCCACTGGACGAGCTAATTGCCGAGATGGATCAAGGGCTTATCGAATCGCGAACCGTTCGCGCATTGCTGAATTGGCCCCGTTATATTTCATTCATGTATATGTGTATATATATATATATATATGTATGTGTGTGTGTGTAGGTTTCTGTATATCGTACCTCAACACCAATACACTTCGATCCTTCCGCATTGTTGAACTGTCGTACAACTCCGATCTAACGAACGTTTCGCACGTTCGAGGTCTCTCGTGTGCGATAATTCGACCCGGATGCTATTTTGCGGTAAAGGAAATTTCTAAAGAATCGATCAGCGCTTTAAAGCTCGAATTTTGGTATTTTGCGACAGGAGACTTGGCATTTATTTTTTTTTATAAATTTTGTCAATTTTAATTTTACTTGGGCTTTTGGATTTTGGGTGATGTTTCATTTTGTTAGAAACTTTGAGTACGATTCAATTTTTGAAGCTTTGAGTTTGAAAAAGACCGTCCGTCACCGAAAATTCCATCGTCTTTTATGAAAGTTTGTATGAAAGACTAAAATCTATCGGATAACGAGTTTCTCATTTGCGAGCGAGTGTTTGAATAATAAAGCCACCCTAATTCTTTTCTTGAATCGTTGAACTTTAGGGAAGGCTGCCTTTCTCAACGTTGAAGGACAGAATAAAAATCTCGGAGTTAAAACTTGAACGGTCGCGGTCGCAGAGAAAGAGGGGTGGGAGAAGGAGTAAATTATGGAGACGGCATAATGCTTGCGGGAAGTTAATTTAGGAATGGGAGAAATTAAAGTTGGACGTTTTTTTTCTTCTTTTCTTCGGTCTTTTTATTTTTTTTTTAATACCCCATGCGCATTTACTATGATGGCAGAGTGCCGTAATAACTCCTGTCGTTCGGAATCGGGCGGTCGGGCAACAGCGACCCGCTCCATTCTGAGAGAAATGGCCCGAAGGCGGAAAGCACCGTAAGGATTTTGTATCCCCCTCCGGCAACGTTCCTCGCTTTTCCGTGCACCGAGAATTTCCATGTAACTCTCTAGTGAAAGAAAAATGGGGGTGAGAGGGAAATAATTCCCCCACTCTC
>JAPYZT010007072.1:0-2500 GCA_030522965.1 Tryphoninae sp. A BG-2022a | reverse complement strand
ATTTTATTTTATATAAAATTATTTTATTGTATGCAAAATTATTTTATTTTATATAAAAATATTTTATTTTATGCAAAATTATTTTATTTTATATAAAATAATAATTCTCTTATTGGAATAAAATCTAATTGTAAACGATCCTTTTAATTTATACCGATGGTTATCTCTTACATATATATGTTTATCGACGTCGATGCACTATCGTAAATACCTACATACTTTGCCTCAGGTGCAAGCTCTATAAATGGCTAGCTCACAAAATACCTATTCAATTATCGGTAAGTCGATTGGCTAAACTTTCACGCGCCAAGAATCGTAGGATCGCACAAGGGTGAGATTACAGTGTACGTACCCTCCAACCTCTGGCGATGCTTTGGAGCTTTTGGAACATTCTTGCCTCGGCCCGTGCTCCACTCTCGTCGCGTATACGCCCCTTCCTCGTTTTCCACTACGTCCTCTTTCTCCCTCTCTCTCTTTTTCTTCCTCCATCCCCCCCCCCCCTACTTATGCCTTATACAGAAGAGGCAAAAGCCTCGTAAGATACGAGAGAACAACGTCCCCGTCATCTCCAAGGAACGCGGTTTTACTTGGAGTTTGAAATTCCCTCGGAACGTGTATAGGTGTGGAAACGCGCCAATGATTTTATAGCAGAGGTAAATATCTATATAGGGGTGCATCGGTACTAAAACTAGGAAGTACCACCAACTACCCCCTCGAACCTCAGTCCCGTGATCGAGCAAGTAGCGCGAAACAAGTTTTTGCCTTTTCTGTTCATCGTCTTACGAGTCCATGATCTCCGCAGTCCTTTAAACGAGATCTCTTCGTGTCATGTAGCTGCTCTGTTCTGAAAGAAGTGTACGTCCTGCGATACTTTCCGTCGGGAAACTTTCAAAACTCTGTCTCTCTGTCTCTTTGTCTCGTTCTTCAGGACCGTCAGAACTTTTGGGAATTAGAACGAAGAAACTGTGATGGGTAAAAGTGACCGTGTGAATTCAAACGTTTATACGAGTATGACAATGGGGATGAAAAGATATAAGACGTACTTCTGTATGAAAAAAATTGTACATTCGTTAATATTTTATTATACAAATTTGAACAATTTGTCTTCGTTATAATTAATGTCAGTCTTCCAACTTTACCAAAGTTCGCGAAACGTAAACGGCACCGGAAATTTTTATCTTCCATCCATCCCCTCGACATTGAAAATCCTACGTTATACCACTTATTCATACATTTTAAACGGCTCGCGTTATTCTTTTTTCTACGACGGATTTACGTCGAGTTATTATTCCCCGAGGATGGATGAAGTCGAATCGCTCCTCGACGTTTCAATCTTCCCGACTACTTTACCGATGGAGAATAGCGTCCAGAAGAATAAGAGAAGGGACAGAAAGAAAAAAAATGAGGAAAACTAAAAAAAAAAAAGAAGAAGACAGTGAAAATACGAACCGTCCGGAAGTCGACGAAGGAGGAAAAACTTTTACACACTTATCCGTCCTCGTAGTATTATACTGTACCCACCGTGTAGCTCTCGGTCGTAAAATTTTCGCGGAGAATTCGCGACTCGTCACGGTGTACGGATATGGAAGAAGGGCGAGCGAGTGAGCGAGGAAGGGACGAAGTAGAAAAAAAAAACGAAAACGTGTGCAAAATGGATTCCCCAGACTCAATTAAACTTGTCGGTCTCACTTCGAAGCTCGCGCCCTAGACGCTTGGCGGGCGGGGGTTGAACGAGGGAGAAAAAAAAAAGAGACACGCTACGCGAAGGCTAAGGTATCAGGACTCGTGGTAGTCCCGGGGGTGAATCCCTCGTACGCCCAGACGCAAGCGAGCGCACCTGGACGTTTCCTTCTTTTTTCATTCTTGTTTTTGTTTTGTTTTCGTCGGAGTCCCGAGACGCTCCCAGGGGTGCAACGACGTCGTCCCTCATTAATCTTCGACCATTTTTCCATCGACTCGACGATACACCATAGCGTATACGCGCGAATAATGATACAAGGACACACCGAGCTTCAATTACCGTCTACGTGGTTCTCGCGAAATTCTCTGTTTTTTTTTGCTTGTTTGTCGTTTCTTGTTTCTTCTCCAAGACGAATCTTCGCGATACGATTATTATCTCGTTCCTGTAACGGGTGGATTATAAATAGGGACGAGAATGAGACAGGGAATAAACGAGGAGATTTTTTTGTCGAAACGATATACCAGTCGACTGTCTTCCGTCCAGAAATGTTAACAGGGATATCAAACTACTGATCATATTCTGATCAGGATATGGCAGGGATTCAATCCTAATACAAAGCCTGTGGTGAGCGTAATATATATAGATATAGTACAAATGAATATAGCACAAATGAATCATGCGTCCGCTGGCATTATAAATGCGTAAACTGTACAGAAAAGTATTCATATCATAGATCATGATAGATTCATAGTCATATAGATAGTCATAGATCATCATAGATCATCATCATCATAGATAGTCATTAAGATATAGTCATTA
>JAPYZT010007069.1:19588-24240 GCA_030522965.1 Tryphoninae sp. A BG-2022a | reverse complement strand
TTCCGCAACGTAGCGCGAATAGATTTTTCTGCATTCGGACGGAGGGTGACAAAATTCGTATTCGCCAATGTGACCACACCTGTTCCCGCGGTGGTGTACCGAACGTTAGTAGAGTGTGTAATTACACCTGAGCCACCGTATGTAACCGAATCGTCCGTCCGACCTCAAACGTAAAATCGTTATGTCCGCCGGTCAGCTTTCAAATACGTACGCATAGGGCGATGCGAGAGAGACCGAGTGAACGGGTGTCCTCTCGTTCCCACCGTAGAAACGGGATTGGATAAAAAAAATGCGCATACTCGCGGATATCCGCAAAAGAAAATGAACAAAACGTCAAAAAAAAGTAAACAAATACGCAACTCGTTGTTTCAATAATATGCGACGTTTTATTTTTGCGACGTAGGAAGATCTTTTTTTTTTGTACTCACCTTGCTTCCCTCATGACGAGACGAAAAACAAAAAAAAACAACAAAAAAAAAAACAACAAAAAAAAAACACGATCGAAGATCTCGTCATACTTGCAATTCTTTCTGTCGTTTCGTTTAACTTATACACGTATTATAATTTTTTGTTTCTTTCGTTCGTTTTTCTTTCTTTTGCTTTTTGCCTCTTGTCTCTTGTTTTTTTTTTATATACATTGGCGTCGAATTGTTATGATATTACAAAGTAGAGCGACCTTATCGAAACTAATATACGACAACGAGGATGGGGGAGGGATGTGCACGATATATTCGCTCCTTTTTTTTTTCTTTCTCCCTCTCTCTCTCTCTCTCTCCTTCTTTCCTTCCGTGTTTCTCTTTCACTTGAATCTTTTCGTATAGCTGGTGTGTCTCGCTTACTGATATAATTCATATAATATTTATATATTTATAATTAATATACGCGTACGTCCATAAGTCTTATGAATGTTTATATATATATATATATATATATATATATATATATATATATATACGAGTGTTAATGGCTGCGTGTACGTGTCTGTGTGTAAATGTTTTTTGTGTATGTGTAACGGAATATATTTTTCGCCGGGAGTTTCCCGGATGTGTTCTCAATGGATCACAATAATAATTATCATACATTAGGATTGTATACACGAAATATACACTTACGATTATTTTTGTTTTGCATCTCGTTTACCATACATCGCATTTTGTCACAGTCAACAAACGTTTGCGATATATATATATATATATATATATATATATATATAAATCTCTACATATATTTATATATAATCAATGATAATTGTGTGTACACAACAGTCTATTTTCACAAATTGATGGTGTATGATTTTTTGTAAATTCAATTATTATTATTATTATCGTTTTTTTTTCGTTTTTCTTTTTTTTTGCAGAAAGTAAAGGGGTGGAAAATTTCGAGAGCTCGACAGTGAAGTTTGAATCTCGATTTGTGTGTAGCAGGAGAATTCGAAACGTACGATCGTTAATATATTGTTTTTCTTCTTCTCGGTATTGAACGAACGTGTGATACCCATCGATTTATCGCTCACAATGTTTAACGACGGATTTTTTTTAAATCGTATTTGAATCTTTATTATTATTTTATTTGTTTTTATTCTTTTGTTAATTCGAAGATGAGTTTCGATGACTCGTACATCTCCACCCCTCGGACACACACTTACATACGCATATACACACTCAAAGAATCCTCTTTCATCATTCCATTTTCCTCACTCACACTTTTTAGCTACAACATATATTTCGTCGTCGTTCCTACTTACTCGAATATTCGTGCACTTTATTCCTCATTTATATATATATATATATATATATATATATATATATATATATATGTACTATATTTAACCGTTACGATGTATATTTACAGACTTCGTTTTATCTATCCGGCTAAGCACGGTCTCTTCGTTTTTTTTGATATGGATGATTATCAATGTTTAATATCGATGACAATAATCATAATAACTATAATAATGATGATAATAATATTAATACAATGATAGTAGTTGATACGATAGATCGATGACTAATGTTAATTTTTATTTCTAAAAAGAAAAGAAATGGAAATAATAATAATAATAATAATAATAATAATAATAATAGTAAAATGGCGACGATCTCGGTGGTTGTCAAATGTCTGTAAAAAGTCGAGAGATCATTTTTATTGAGCTGTCGAACTGGACGAGGGTCGAGGGTGTTGAAGAAAACAAAAAAAAAATTATTACGACTTATCGAGGAAAAGAGAATAAAGGTTTGTTACGAGATCTGTTTCTGCGATTGCCACAATATTATAATAAATATACACACCTATTTCACGAGACCGAGATAGAGAATGAGAAAAATAAATCATGAAATTTATCTACACGCGTAATCGAATTTTGTGAATCATTCGATCTTTTCCTGCTTTTTCTCCATCTTTAATTATCTTCGTCTCGTTTTATTATCAACTTTGCATCGAACGATTTCATTCGTTTTATATTTCAACCGGGCACTCGCTACGCTATAATCCGTTTCTCACAATCGTCGTTGTCCCGATGAGAAAAATGTTCGTATCGACGCTCGATCGTCGAGTTTGTTGACGTTTTTATTTTTTTTTTACAACTCGACAACACTCGAACTTTTTGGGCGACAAATTAAAAAATTCGAGGATATTGCGAATCTCGAAGCCGATTCGTCCGTCGAAATTTTGCGTACTGGTCGAGAGTCCTTTCGCGCGAACTATCGAATAACACGCGTGCACGTGATTATCGCTGGGAGGATTTTTGTTTTTTGCTCGTATTTTTTGTTCCATGAACCGTGAGAAATGTTTACAAGTGCTTAAGCTGTTCGTGGGAGGATTTTTTGTTTTCATACACATTCAGGTAAAAATGAGTCACGGTCAAACATAGAACGTTCCATCACGCGACACGCGCTACAACGATGAATATTTCCTTTTTTGTTTTTGTCTTGTTTTTTTTTCACGATATTTTATTTTCGATATACAACCGGAACTATGCGCGTACATCGGAGCTGCAGTCTACAGCGACACGGGGATGAAAAAGCGCAAGGGAATCCCCGTGTCAACTGCGAGAGAAGAGATCCGAGTGGTTCGCAAGGGCTTCGGAGATTTTTCGTTCATGAACGCGGAAATTTCGACAGCGCGCTGCGAGAAAAAGAAAACAAGCGAAATAGCCGCGTGATCCTCGAACGTTGGAAACGCAAAAAACTCTCTGTGTCCTCGGTTTTTGCGCGAATTTTTCGTTTTTTTTTTGTTTCGTTGCCTCTTTATTTTCTGTTCGATCGCGTTGAGATTAAAAAATAACGTAGACGCGACGATCGATCGTTCGTTCCATTTTTTTCGGGACGTCGTTAATGGTAGTTGAAAACAAAATCCAAACAAAAAAATGAACGAAAAATAAAAACCCGGGCGGATGTATCGTCGCACGAGGTTCCTGTCACGAATGATCTGTAGATGTTGACGATAAGCTCGTCGTCCGTACGACGATTCGCAAAAAAAAAAAGAAAATTTCTCACGTCAGTATTTACACACATTGTGGCCGATCGTCGAGTCGCGAATTCCTTGGGCCATACGTTGATATTTTATTCTTCGCATTTTTCGATCGAATAGTTTTCAATCCATACGATTTTCCTCGATGTCGTCGTTGCATTTGCTCGTCCCGTTGTGACGAGTGTCCTGAACGCTCAATGACGACGATCTGTGAGACCAATTTCTTTGTGGGATGGGAAGTTCGTAGAGTCCATTGTTAGCGGTTCTACGATATTGATAGATTTGCTGTTTCTGTTGATTTTGCCAAGCGTGTTCATCCTCGTCGTTGACTTCCACGCTTTCGTCTAGGTTATCGTGGTAACGTAATTTCGTATGATCGTAGCGCTAAACCATCGCTTGATATTTCTGATCGGGGAGTATGTAAGCGTCGGACGAGTCACCGGGCGAAGAGGCTGTCATCTCGTTCGCCGATGCGGGATTGAGATGATGATGGCCGAGATGGGACATCGACGAGGTGAGCGTCATGTTGTGGTGGTATTGGGGATGATGATGATGGTAATTGCTCTGAGGGCTGTGATGCATGTGACTTATCTGCGTTTGATAATAATCGCCAGATGCGTAAGGATTTTGATAAGCGTTGTACGCTGTCTGACCGGCGTAACATTGGCTCGCGTTTACCGAGCCGGGTGATGCCGAGCTCCATGGAAAACCGTACTCGCTGTGATGTATCTGATTCATGGGAGGTGGATACGACGAAGGTGGTAATTGACTCGAGCCCGGTGTCAATGGAGGCGATGGTGTTGTCAACGCGCTACTCGCGCCGCTGCCACCTGTCGGTGTCGCCCCGAGTCTCGGATACGTCGAGTTCGTCGATATTAATGGCGAGTTAGGTCCTGGTGCTTCTTTGCCCCGTGGTGGCGACACCGGCGACGCTCGCCGATTATTCGATTGCGATTGCGAGGATTGCATCTTGCTCGCGTTGTTACTCTGGGCTTGACTAGCACGTGGCGAGCCTTTCGGCGTCGAGGTTTGCTGCTGTTGTTGCTGTTGCTGCTGTTGCTGCAACTGTTGTCTGCACTTTGCCCGACGGTTCTTGAACCACACCTGGAAGCAGACAAAAGGAATGGGGATTCGTTAAAATTTGAGGTAGTTTGCGAGGATGTTCGAAGGACTTGCGCTTTGCG
>JAPYZT010007069.1:12088-14588 GCA_030522965.1 Tryphoninae sp. A BG-2022a | reverse complement strand
AACACCCATAATACGTAATATTATAATTTGTTTTCATGCGAAAATCTCTTTGTTTCATTAATTGCAGTGTTTACATAACGTTCACGAAACATCGAATTTCGATAAATGCTGTTGCCATTTTTAAAGTAAAACCATTGTTTCACAGCGTTAATCATTTTATTCATATAAAATCCACAATGAATCAAATCCTGTTTGAAATCAGATGCATTTAGTGAAATTTTCGAATTGCATTATGAGTACTTCGATTTCGATTAATCGTATCCGATTTGAGTAAAATGAATGCAAATAAATGCGAATAAAATAAATCCATCTCTCAACCGACAATCATAATTAAAAACAGATCTTTCGTACGAGTCACGCTCCGTTTATTCGAAATATTTGGCAACTCTCGTTACGTTTATTCTCGTAATGAGAATTAGAAGAAAATTACGAGATTACAGAATCCCACGGGGGGAAAAAACATGATCGTGTCATAGAGCTTGCAGAAGTTAAAAATTGTTGTATCTCGTTCTCTCCTAGCGTCGCGAGAAGATAGAGAGACGGTAGAAAGAGCGAGATGGGTAGAGGAGGGTTCGTTTGTGCGTTGGGTTGAACGAGAGAGCGTTGCGAAGTCGCGATAGCGTAATTTTCAACTAGCGCGTATATAACCAAGGGTCGGAACAGAGCTGGAACAACCGCGCCCTTAACATCCTTCGCTCTTCCTGGCCGTATAGAGAGAGGTGGGTCCCCTGGAACAGGCGGCACTCGCCGGTATGCTCGCGCAAGCGGAGAGATCGTTGGGAATGACGTGCGAGAGAGAGAGAGAGAGAGAGGGAGAAGTCGCTAGAAGAGAGAACGCGCGTTCTCTCCTCCGGCTCGAGCGCGCGAACCCAAGCCGTGTGCGTCCAAGCCCTCTCGCGCTCTCTCGGTGCTCTCTCCGCTCGTTTCGGGACCCACGTAATCCGCTTATACGCGCGAGGCGATCGAGGGGGCGAAAGACCAAGGGGGGAGTCAACACAGAGAGGGTCAACGTGCACACGCGGTATAGACCGATGTATATATATATATATATATATATATATATATATATGCAGGAGCCATTGCACATACGAGGAAAGTGAGCGAGAGAGAAATTCGCGTGTCTCCTTTTTTTCATCTCCCTCGTTCTTTTCATCAGCTGCCCCAACTCCCCCCCCCCCTCAACTACCCCGAACTCTCAGGTCTTCTCGTTCTTTTCCAATATCCAAAATCCGGCTGTACGATACCGCGAACGATGATGATTGTGTGTTCGGTCGTGTTTCAACATTCTATCGAGCTTACGATGAAAATGATCGAGGGAAGTGCAAGGGAAAGGAATAATTTTCAGTATACTCGCTCTATCGCGGTGTTTATTTTATTTTTTAGGAATTATGGATGCTTAGATTTTGCGACATTTGTTTTATAATCGCAAGAAAATATAAACGAGATCTTCGATAATAATTTACAAATCGTAATTTTGAAGAAAACTTTTTTTTTTTTTTTATAAATTTCTGTAATTAAATAATTCGTAAAGTTTGTAATTCGATGGAAACAATGACGGCTTCGTTTAATTGATTCTTATAAGCAAATCGATAAATTGTTCAAGCTTTGTGAATGTAACGAAATAAAGAAAAATTCTTTTTTTACGTCGTATCGTAAGTCATGAACTTTCACTATAAATATTTCGTGCAATCAGATCCTCCAAAGCTGTTTCTTAAATCCTATTACAATCATACAGCGGCGATCATTTTTTAAGGAGGGTTTCGTGTCTATGTTCGAAAGACGATGAAAGTTTTTCGGTAGCCGCGTTGACGATCCTCCAAAATACATCGATCATGCCACATATCTTACATTAGGTACGTCGTATCGTTGAGCGATTATGTATGCGACATATATATATATATATATATATACACGAAGGATAGAGAAATATGTGTCCCAATAGAGCGAAAGAGTAAAATGCAGCGAGCTAATACGCAAGCTCGTAGGATTTACGCGCGACAGCGTAGAAAGAGAGAGAGAGAGAGAGAGAGAGAGAGAGAGAGAGAGAGAGAGAGAGAGTGAGAGAACGGGAGCGACGCGGTTCTACTCGCGCTAACGAACCGGTCGAGTGGGCTCTAAGGGGATACGGTACCTGCGTATACGGACAACGCGAGTCGAGTAGTGGTAGCGGCAGCGGCGGCGGGAATCATCATTCTCTTCTACCGCCGCATGCCACAATGTCGCGCACATCTCACGGAGTGTAGATCTCGCTCGAGATATCGCGAGACACTCGTCCTCTTGAGAAGAAGAAGAAGAAGAAGAAGAAGACGAAGAATAAGGAGGAGGAGAAAAAAAGGGGGGAAGAAAGAAAGGGAGTACACAAATTCTTCATATTATAAAGTCTCTCAAAGGGAGCTACCGAACCGATAGTCAGAGATGTATAGGCGGTGGGCGCGACCACCAACCACCAATATGTAACACAGAGAACGAGAGAATCACATAGGAAGGGGAGGGAGAGAGA
>JAPYZT010007069.1:0-7500 GCA_030522965.1 Tryphoninae sp. A BG-2022a | reverse complement strand
ACGAAAGTTTCGCAATTCTTAAGTAACGTTGACGAATATTTGTTTTTTTTTTAGCGGGAATAATGAATATCGTAGGAGCTTGAAAATAAATAAACGAGATGAGAGAATCGTCGATGAAGTTGGAAAAACAAGATCGTTACTTAGATAGTCATTGGCACCCTGGTGAAATAGATACAAGCGAAATAGTACGTACGTGCGAGGACGAGACTACTCGTATCGTGTTTAGTGTTGTATGCGTTACAACCCCTGGAGCTACGCTACGTGACATTTCACTCAGTCTCGAGTGTTTACTCTACAATTAGGCCTAGATTTGTATTTGGTTACCGTAGCTCGTTCACATCCCTCTAGTTCACGTCTCTCTTTATATATATACATATATAGACAATTCTCCCTGTACACCCCCCTCAGCACCAAACCTCGGGGGCATTGGCAATATCGTCAACCAAAAACCCACCCACTCGATACACGAAGCTTCGAGCTGTGTGACACGCGTCGTTCGGCTCGTGTTTAGGGTCGTCCCTTCGCTCTCTCGAAACCTCGCCCTCCTCTTTTCTCCCGTTTACCACGCGTTCCTACTGAAAGCTCTTCTCGTACTTCGCATTCCGCGTGTGGTCACTCGATTCTCGCTACAACAGCACTCTCTCTCTCTCTTTCGTTCTCTCTCGTTCTCGTATAACTATCTTTCTCAATCGCACTTGGTTCGATTCTTGCTCGATGGTGGCACGTGCAATGGCACGCGGCCACCCCCTCAACCCTCAGAACGGATAATTGAGTGATTGGGTGCTCTCCCTATACTCTCTCGTTCCGACAGGTTTATTATGGTACTTTGCTGAGCGAGGAAACATTGAATAAAGCACTGGAGCGATAGAGATATTCGACGGATGCTCCGTTTATGCCCCGATAAATTAGCATAAATGAATAAAACGATAAATGTTGCTCGTTGCGGTGGAATTAAGTATATCTGTTTATTTAAATATTTATTTTTTCTCACGAGCAATTAAAAGTTCTCATCGAGCCAATTAATTACTCGTGCTCGATAATTAAAATATTCATTTCTTAATCAACAGTATTAAATAAATAAAAACATTACAAAACAAAACGAAAGCAAACAAAAAACAAATCAAAGAAAATATTAAACTCGAGACGATGAGAATTCCCAATGGTTCATTGTCTTTGAATAATTAAAGAAAGAGGCGGAACGTGACGTACAGAACTTTGCATAATCAGTTAGAAACTTCGAGTCTCATTTAATTTTCACTAAGGAAAACGCTAGGGAATTATCTACCTACCGCGTGTTGGTACGAATATTAAAATAATATAAACGTAGTAATGACAAATATTCCCACACAACACGAATCGACGAATTTTTACGAATTTCCTTTACGGCAATAATGATTTTAAAAAAATAGCGCGCGCGCGCATGCGCACCCGAGTTTACAAAATCCGCCTCTATTCCTCTCGTTTCGCGTCACGCGCCGACAGCGTTGCTTTTACTTTCGGCGTGACGTAAACATAGAGGGTGAATATATAACTCGCTGTATCCAAAGTGTTCGCCCGAGAAACCAAAAGCTTGTTCTTACGAAACGCGCAGAGTTGGCCGACTTTGAAACAAAATAAACAATTCGGTCAATCTCGCGCGTAACACCCTCGCTTTCAAGTTCAAGTGCCGTTGCCGTAACCCCATCGAGGAGGGATGATGGTGGAGTGATGCGAATGAGAAAGAGGGGGTGGGAGGGAAGGGATAGTGGTCGAAGAAACGAAAGCGCGAAACCCTCCAACTGTAATGGACGCGTACACGTACGTAAGGAAAAAAAGATGTACGAGCGCGCACGTGACGTGGCTCGCTTTGTCATTGCGATTCGCAGAACGTATATGTAACGGTACGAAAAGTGTATCATCGTTCTTGAGAAATATTTTCTATTATCTCGTGCGATAGCGAAACGCCACTATAGAGAAAACGGCCCCTTGCTCCCATCGCACGTTTCCAATGGCGGCTGAAGAAACGGTCGTGCAATATCCGTCTATAACTATATGTACCCACATATATATATAAGTGTGAGTGTATATATATATATTATGTACATATATAGTAATATCGTACGAACGCAATACATCGAGTACGTATGGAGGAAGCGGGAGCAATATAGCGAAGTTGGAGGAAAAACGCTAGCTCGCTCTGGCGCGCGAGAACGGATCTGTGTTTCCATGGAAACTCTCGGCGCGCAGTACGAACGTTCTCTCTCTCTCTCTCTCTCTCTCTCTCTTTCTCTCTCTTGCTTGGTCTCTCTCTCTCTCTCGCGATTAAACGTTGGTTGGTCCTGCACGGCCTGCTGCCACCCTGATAAGCGGCTTACTATCGTGGCACTCTCCTCTTCACTTCTACACCCCCTCCACCTCACCCCTCCTCTTCTCACCCCACGTCATACCGCCCACCTCTTCGCATCGTCTCTTCTTGGTTCGCACAGCCATCAGTACCGTCGGGCCAAACCCTAGAGTATATCCGACGAGGCGAGGCGAGAACCCCGAGAGGCACGTACGATATAGCTACGCTCGATTCAATCCCCACCCTCCCTCATCCCTCTCTTCTTCACCCATCGCGTCTGGTGAGGTGGTCCTCGCAACCAACCCTCTTTCATCTACTCCTCTCACAACCCCGCGCTTCCAACCCTCCGGCTCGTCGCTCTCGCGCATGGAGGGTTTTCCCACCATTCCTTTCTACCCCGTGTTACATTCAAGCACGCACCCTCCCTCTTTCTCTCTCTCTCTCTCGCTCTCTCGCACACACACTTCCGTTCTCGTACTCTTTTGTCGGAGGATAGTGTACTATAGTCCCTCGTGTATGTAGTCGTAGATACACGTGGAGTGTAGGAGAGTGAGACAGAGAGTATATTCGCGAAAGCATCCATTTTCAACCCCCTGCCCCTTACCTCGTCCCGTGGAAAGCACAGAAAGGGGGAGGGGAAGGTGGGAGTGAACCGAAGATGCGAAAGACACGGATGTCAAGCGGGATGGTGAGTTTCGAGGGAGCAGGAATGAGTGTATATATGGAAGAACGAGGGAAAACCGGTGAATGCGAGCGGAAAAAAACTCGAGAAACAAAAGTATTATAGAACGGAACGATGATAGTAGGATGGAGAGTTGGAAGGATCGTGAGAGGAAAGGAAGAGCCGTCCGGTCGATTAGCGCGAGCCTCGTTGAATTTTCGCCACGATGAATTTCGTCGCCGTGAGAGACTCGCGATATTTACTCGAAGGAGTCGCGACGAGTTCAAGGATTATTTTTGTTTTTATTTTTTTGTACAAAATTTTCTCAATTTCATTTGCACGAAATGTTTGTTAAGAGTTTGTTAGGAACGTTATTGTTTTCATTTGGCTTTTTGTTTAACTCGATGCAGAGAAATGTCACGGATCGGCCCTGCGTGCCAGACGAGAGAAACGAGTGACGAAGAAGAGGGAAGAAGCCCTGTGGGTTGTACGCTACGTGCACGAGTACGGCTTCGATCGATGCATCGATTTGCATGGGGATCGATAGAATGCGGAAAGTCGGCCAATTTAGAACGCGAGCTAATACGCGCGAGGACGTATTAACGACGATTGCCGATACGCAAAATGGCGAATGAAAATCATCGATAGCCCGTAAGGGGTGTTCGCGCAATTTACCTGTACACTCGCATTCGCAACCCGTTTTGTGCGCAAAAATTTACAACCCGTTATTCCTCAAACGCAATTCATTTATCACGTTTCAATTACGAAATGTCCAACGCGCGATAATGATAAACAATTAATCTCCAAAGATGAACAAAACTGTAACCCAAAGTTTCAACGCTCTACCAACAAGCCTCGACACAATTCCAAGTGTACCCGGCCAAAAATCGACTCAAATACGATATTTTTACATCGCTTAATAGCGATTGTTGTTCTTAATGTGTTAAAACCGAGAAGTATGATTATTTAAACTTAAAAAGAATGACATACCTTGTGGGAACGCCGAGAGACCATGATCAAGCGGATGCGGATGAGGATGTCCGTGCGTAGCAAGAGCGAAAGGCGAGGGTAGTCCAGGGTGGGGACCACCCGGATGTGGATGAGAGTGCGGATGAGGATGAGTACCAACACCCATAGCTGGATGACTATGAGGATGGTATTGGGGACTTCCGGTCGGGGCGCACGTAGCGCCCGCCGCCTTCAGATACCCCGCCATGTAGCCCGCGAGGCAAGCCAGCTCACCCGCCACTGCTGCACCCTTATCTCTTTCACTATCGTTGACACCACTGTAACCACCCTCGTACCACCAGTGTTGTTGTTGTTGTTGTTGTTGTTGCTGTTGTTGTTGTTGTTGCTGTTGCTGCTGTTGTTGTTGTTGTTGGTGCTGCTGGTGGTGTTGGTGATGTTGTTGATGTTGTTGGTGCTGGTGCTGAAGCTGACGCTGATGCTCCTGATGATCCCTGATTTGTTGTTGTTGTTGTTGTTGTTGTTATTATTTAGACGACTCGCGAGGCCCGTTCTCGTTTCTGTCGCTGACGTTACCGCCGACGCCGACGACGTTGCCGGTACTAGTGACGACGACGACGACGACGACGACGCCGAATCCTTGAGCCTGAACGTCCTCGTGCCGACGTAATAATTCTCGTATTCCTCCACCTGTAAACAAAGGACTTGTATTAAGCACGTGGGTTGTTTTATCGATTCTTTTTTTATAAGAAAAGTAAGGATTGTTTGATTGAAAAGTCGTCGAGTTATCTACGTTTCAGAACAGTTTTTTAAACGTCATCAAGCTTGTTCTGTCTTTCTATGAAGAAATGTAACCGAGATTCGTGGTAGGCCGTTTTGCGCTTACGCGAACCGACGGAAGATTCAAACTTCTCCTCGTTTTGGCGTTAATTCATTTCGAGACTCGGAAAAATACACCCTTGGTCCATTCAGAGCAGTTCTAAGCAACGGGAAATACGTGAGCTAACGGCGTTGGCGCTCTTCGACGCGGACGTGCCCGTGACAATGATAGAATTAGTATTCTTTTCCTGCACACGGCATGAACCCCAAACCTCGTTCGTCCACCAGGGTTCTCCCGCATAAAGATACGCCGCTGTGACAATGGACACCGGAAGTGACATGCGCCATTGTCGAAGAACAAAAATACGAGAGAAAACATGGCGCGTACTTTCTCGTCGTGATCCAGACACGTTTGAAACTTGGAAAGTTCAAACTTGAACATAAACAACGAAACGAATCCTAAAACTCACCGATTTAATCGAGGAACTCTCGTAATATCCAGGATAATTCGTCATGCACTTTTTCTGTATCCTACAATTATTATATCCAGGTCTACAATATCCTTCATCAAGCGCGAGTCGTGAAACTTGAAAAATTGACAGACACTTGAAACAACAATCAACACACGCCAGACTTCACTCTCGTAAAATCGCGTAGAAATTTTGTCTCGCACGATCCATTGTAAATTGTCGCGGAGAAATGCAGGGAAATTTGACACTTTGAAGAAACGTTCATTCGCTAGATATCCAGAGAGATTTATCGATGTATTTTGATAAATTAATTATTTTGAGAACGACACTTTAGCGCACGTTTTAATCCAGCTCGATATTTCGTTTCGGTCCCGTGTTTAGTCGTAGATCCGACGCGAATGATCTGTCGGGGACCCGAGCAGCGGAGTAGAGAGTTACACCGCGCGCGCACTACTGGATGGACTCGGTCAAACTGTGACCCATACCCCCACCGTTGGATACCTAAATAGTTTTCCGGGGCCCTGCGAACGTTACCGAGTGCGAGAGAGCCAGAGAAAGAGTCGTAGAGGGTCTGTAACTGCGGGGTGCCTTTCCGAAAAACATGGGGGTGGGGGATTTCTTCGTGGGCCGTCGGAGCAACGGTAGCGCCCGACGAACGCTCCGTGTGGTGGGGATTGCAACGAGACGACCCACGAGGCACGACCCCGTGCTACGACGTATGAATGGCGCGGGGCCTTACGTCCAAGGCGCCCTCAGCGCGTTACGGCCAATACCGTCAACCATTAGAAAATCATTTTTCGTTACGATAAACGCGGGAAATTACAAATAATAATAATAAGAATAAATTGTTACTCGTTTTTTTAAATTTATGAATCTTACATCGATATTTTCAATTGCATTATAATACTGACATTGTTTTTTGTTTTTAATTAAAAACCGAATTTAGCAAGATGTTTCGTTAAAAAATTATTATTGATGCAAAATTTAATTTTTGTTTCGTAGCAAATATAATTTGTTCATTGTCGATTTCATCGTCTTCATTGAACGGAAGATAACGGATGTAAACGAGACTGTAAATTTATTAATATAAATCATAAACATTTTCTAACTCGCACAAAATTTAATTTTTTTTATGCATATTTATTATTGCTGTATATTTTCAATTATTCTCAATGGGAATATTGCTCTCTTCTTATTGACGTTGAACAAACAAAAATTTATATTCCCATACTAAATTCCATTTTTTCATTATCTCGTCGTCGATAATATCTCACGGACAAAAGCGATCGAAAAACAAAACGTTGTAGATCCACGACGAGTGTATAATTAATTCAAAGGCCTGTGGCACTTTGCGTAGAGGAGTCGCGTGCTAAACCGGAAATGCTCTAGCGTGCCGAAGAGGCCCCTCGAGCTTATCCCACACACACGTACGGACACGTATCATCGTAAAGTTCTTCCTCGGTGCGCGGCAACACTCGCTAAATGCTTGGTTAAACAAACTTAACTTATTAACAGCTTTACCCTCTCTCTCCCTCGCACACATGCGTACACATTCTCCAGTGAATATGCGAGATCACTGGGTCACCATTGGTGTGAACAGCTGGTAAGCCAAAGGGCGCGAAAGAAAACTTTCCTTAAGGGATGTTCTCGGGCTGCATCGACGAGTAAGAAAAAAAGGGGGGGGGGATGCGGAAGAAGTTGAAAGAGTAGACAATGGGGATGACGTTGAGACTTTTTTTCTTCATGTATATGCACACGTTTGCAGATACACGTGTATGTATAGATTAGCTAGAAGTTGTCGAGGATATACACGGTGGTAAATATATGTACAGAAGCGCGAAGCACGTGGTGGGTAGGTGGTGTTTACACGGGGGCATTATGGCGGATAATGTTTGTTATAGGCTTCTGCGGGGATCGCGGAGAGAGAGAGAGAGAGAGAGAGAGAGAGAGAGCGACTATATCCTCTGCCGACATTAAAAGGCCAGCTTCGGTCGATCCGCTTATGGCGGATGAGGCTCAAATTGAGTAGTGAGAGATAGCAGTGAACTTTCTCTCTCTCGCTCGTTGGCTGACATTCTCGTGGTGCATGTGGCGAATAGCAACAGGAACGCAGCGCAACAGCGCGTGCCAATGCTCTACGAGTAAAGAGTACCTATAGCTATATAATGCACCCCGTGTCTATAATCTACATAAGGGTGAGCGCTTTCGATTAGGCTTCTTCGATAATACTCTCTCTTTCTCTCTCTCTCTCTCTCTCTCTC
>JAPYZT010007068.1:0-14309 GCA_030522965.1 Tryphoninae sp. A BG-2022a | reverse complement strand
TGTGTGTGTGTGTGTGTGTGTGTGTGTGTGTGTGTGTGTGTGTGTGTGTGTGTGTGTGTGTGTGTGTGTGTGTGTGTGTGTGTGTGTGCATGTGTGTGTTGTGTGTGTGTGCCTTGTGTGTATTTATGTGTAGGGCAGAATACTTCGAGCACGTACGTCTGCCGATGTACGTTTGTATATTTGACGTAAACACGCAGGCGCATACACCTACATACTCATGGACACACATACATACACACACACACACACACACGCGTGGATGTGCCTGTATACGTATATTTATGCAACACGCCTCCACCACTAGAATACAGAATTTCATCCAGGGTTTCTGCCATAATTGGAAAATCGGTATAAACCACGTCGGCCCATCTATCAGATTACTCCCTCGTGACTGGAAAAGTATTTTGGCTCACTTCCGTCGAGACCGTCGAATATTTCATGGATTTTTTTTTCTTTTCCAAGGTTTTTATTGAATTTTATTTTATTTTATTTTGTTTTATTTTCATTTAATCTCGACATGCAATATCTAAATGGAAATTAAGTTTTTCTTTATTTCGAAGACTTTCGGGAAATTATAAATAGGAGGGAGCTAAGGGATTTGCCAATAAGCTTTTCTCAATAAACATCTTGACATATTTGAGGAATTATGTAATTCTTATAATTCGACTTTTCGTCTGATCAAATTACGTTAAATAGTTGAATAGCAGGTAGGTATGGGTGTAGGAATGGCTGCATGGTGGGTAAGAGTGAGACAGAGAGTCAGAGAGGGAAGTGAGGGTAGGAGGAATTTCCTTTGACGATCGGACGTGGTAAATCCTAGTGGTGAGTCGAAGTAGCCGGAAGTGAACGTAGTGCATGTTGATCGGTACATGTGTATTTCGGGGATGCGTGTATTCGCATTCCCGCTGGCTTGAAAGCATTTCAACGAAGCTTTTGTCGTTTTTTCTATTGCACTCAAAGTCGAGATCTCGATGATGCGAAGGTACAGCTTAATCATGCGAAAAACGGAACCGCTGTGTCTTATCGAAGAACAAGAATCGGCGTAAGGAAGTCGAGTAAACATATTGATGGAAGAAAGCTTCGAGTAAATCCTTTTTCGAGATACTTTGAAGCATCATTTTTCGGTACAAATAAATCGAAAGGAACGGAGAGCGGAGAAGAAAGAGCAATAAATAGGAGAGAAAAATGATCGTTTCTTCGTTTTTTCATTCTTTCAATTTCTTTCGAACAAGATAATTGTTCAGGAGTTTGATAAATTGAACATTTTTTAAAGATTGATGATATTTTTCTCATTGCAGAACTATCGACTCGTATCTCGAATCTGTTTTTTTTTCTACGTTTTTAAAAACTCGAGGAAAAACGAAGTAACTATACCTGAGGTTTCTACTCGAGTTCTTATTGTCGTTTCGAGGACTTCGAGACTCGCAGGGAGCAAAAGGCCTGATTTTCCTTTTTGTGTACGCGTATACACACACACACACACACACACACACACACACACACACACACACACACACACCACACACACACACACACACACACACACACACACACACACACACACACACACACACACACACACACACACACACACACACACACGCACGCACACACACACGCATATATATATATATATATATATATATATATATACATATATAAATGTGTGCAATATAGAACGAAAAAGTGAGTGAGGCAAAAGCTGAGATTTGTCAGCTTTGATACAACGCGAGTGCCAACTCTTAGGAGAATCGAGGGGTACAAAAAAGAAAGGTAGGGGTCAACAACGAAGATGGAAGCGCCATAGCAAAGACACGAAAGTTAGTAATGTTGCCTTTGCTTTTTCGTCGCTGGAACTCCAAAATGAGCGAGGTATACGAGTTGTTGTCGTAAGTTAGTAGCAGGATAATTCCCCTCATTTCTATATACAGTAGAGTGGGTACAGAAGGGAAGCCGGAAAGCGAAGTTCCATCCTGAGAAGCCGAAGTGCGAGCTCTCCCACAACGCAAATCGACTTAAGCTCATCGTCTCTCCCTCTCTCCGACTCTCGAGACAGCATGTTTTTGGACCCTCTCGCACTATCTCACTTTCCACACGTAACGAACGTACTTTGCCGCCACCGCTCGTTTGGGTTTTGTCGTGTAGCTACGATGCAAATTATTATCCCCGACGGAAAATCTGCTAGACTCGCAATCGCACGGGGACACACATACATACGTATATATTGTTACGGTTTGGCTGAGCTATTTCCGAGCTAGCCGAAATATTACCGACTGAGCGAAATAATGAAACGTATCTTTCGTGTCGAGCTGGATAGATTTTTAATTGCGAGAGCTTTTTCGTTCTATAAAATAATATATTTTCCGTTCGCTTTATTTATTATTCTTATCTGCGTTAAAAAAGAAAGATTTTTAAAGTTATTTTTGAAAAAAGATGATAAATTGCAAACGACTGTGTACGAAAATAGAAATTGTTATGTTCGTTTAATTTCGACAATCGAATTTTGATATCGTAAGCTAATTTCAAATCACGAGGTGTAACCTCATGTAATTATTTTGGTATTATTACATATACACACATAAATATTGTTACGATTTGGCTGAGCTATTTTCGAGCAAGCCAAAATATTACCGACTGAGCGAGACAATGAAATGTATTTTTCGTGTCAAGCTGGATAGATTTTGAGTCATGAGAGCTTTTTGGTTCTGCAAAATAATATATTTTTCATCCCCTTTATTTAATATTCTTATTTGTATTAAAAAATATATAAGATTTTTAAAGTCATTTTTGAAAAAAGATGAAAAATTGCAAACGACTGTGTACGAAAATAGAAAGTGTTATGTTCGTTTAATTTCCACAATCGAATTTTGATATCGTAAGCAAATTTGAAACCACGAGGTGCAAACTCGTGTAATTATTTTGGAGGGGATAGGACGTATATAAGATTTTTAGTCCTTACATAGAGAAATCGTGAGTTTCGTGGCGATTCAGCAGTTCTATATGTATATTCACGTATGTTAGCTCGCCACAAGTGCCAGAAGTTTTCCGCGCCAGTGGATTATCTACTATATGTATGCTGACCCTCTCCCGCGCTTGTGCTCTCAGGGTAGCGTGTGACTGGCAGTTGAAAAGCCAGAACGTGGGAAGCAAAAGTGCCAACGATCGATTTATATTCTATCGTCGATTTCTCAACGAAATGAAAGACGAAAAATAAAACGAACAGCGAAACACGAAAACGACGGGGAAGAAGAAGGATTGTAGCTGCGAGGTTTCGACGGGTTGCTATTCTCACGAACACCTCGTGCGGGCTTGTTCAGAGATAGGATAATTTCGAATTCTATTTCTAGAATAATCCTTATCGACATTTTTCACTCAGAGCTTGCAGTAGAAAAACAAAATAAACAAATGTTCGAAATCGTGGAAGTAGGACGATGATTGTTCGTGATGTATTAAAGGTAGTCTAACACGATGGAGCGTAGAAGAAAAACGTGTCTAGATTTTTTATCTCGTTGCGAGTTATTGTCAAATGTCCCAAAAACTTCACAATTGACGAATTTCGTTGGTAAAAGCGTAGTTACAAAATACTAGGTTGATCAACGAGTAAATGCATCTTGTTTCTGATAAAATGGAAATTCGTGTCTACGTTTTAAAAACGCAGTGTCGTTTTTGAGCAAACCAATAAACGGTGCAAATTGAGATGCATCGAGTCGTTTACTGGAACTAGTCTCTTCGTGGACAGCATATCCAAAATTCATGGCTGTATCTCACTTTTTCATCGAGTTCGAATCCGTGTCCGTTTGATGAATGTCATCATCATGACCGTTCGCGTACGGTTTAGGGGATGCAGCGAAAATGGTAGAACGAGCGAGAATACAAGATGATCACGGTGCTATCCGGGGAGTGAGAACTTTTGGGCTAGATCGTTGAATTCTAGGTCTTTGATACAGTTTTGGGTGTATAGAAGATTGACGCGCAGTTAGTGGTTATCGGGCAGAGGGAATAGCTCGCTCGTTTTCGTTCACTCGGTACGAGACCACACCACGTTCGGTAAGGAGAAAACGGTGGCGAGGATTCACGAGTTCGTCCATGGCTTGGGTTCGTCATCGTCGTCGTTGAAGTTGAAGTAGCTGAGTCAGGATTTGTACTGGAAAATGCGAGACAGCGTGTCTCGAGTGAGACAGAGAATTTATGAGGAGATGAGAGGAAACGGCCAGAAGGACCCACCAGGGTAGGGTAGGGTAGGAATCCGCGAGTTCACTGCCTCTCTTTTCTATCTCCAGCACCGGAGATTTCCAGTCCTTCCCTCGGGACATAATTGCTTCGGGAGAAGCGTATCAACCTTCAGTCAGAGCCGAAACCACTGCTCGTGGCAGTCTTGCGAGACGTTACGGAGACTTGAATATCACAAAGGACGACATAAATTTTTACCTTTTTTCATCTCCATGTGGAATGATTATTTTCGTTTACCTGATGAGATGTGCCATTTGACATAATCGCCAGATGTTGAGAAAAGCGTGTTATTTCTCGTGTACATAATTCGTTTTTAAATTGACTGACTATGATTAGCTCAACTATATCTACACCAGAACTTCGTGCAGTTCGGGCACTTGGCGCCTTTGCCCTCTCGTGCAATGTGCCGTACGTGTCGAATAATGGGGCCACGAGAGTGGCGGACAATAGGTAGGTACATGGTTGATGTCGTGTTGCCATTATACACGTCGTTCGTTCATTTTTATACACGTTAGCAGTTAGATATAGTTTGTTAGCGTTACCAATTTCTGGTCAGACATGCGCAGAGGCTTTTGAACACGAATTAAAAAAAAATTCGAAATATCTCTCTATCAAAAAGCAATCAATTGTAGAAATTCCTTTGGGATTCGGCGTATCGATATGTTCCTCCGGTACGTGAAAACAAAAGTAATTTCCTCGGGAACGGAACAAATTCGCATGAAAACCTTTCGAAAACATATTCATATCGGCGAGTAAGGCAACGGAGGGGAAACTGCCATTTTATTTCCCTAGGATACGAGAAAATATACAGCCCCTGTCGTAGTCTGTATATCTGTTAAGTGAGAATATTTATATACATACAGTCGTCATATACGCACCTGCGATCTCACATGCGGAACATCCCGTCGCGGTATAACGCGATATACTTAAATATGCCACAGAGATATGGAATATTATATTCCAAGAACGTATTTTTTTCGCTGTTTTCGTTTTCTTCTTTTACCCTGCACGAGGAAAGCTGCCAAGCTTTGGGGGAGGGGACGATGAGAAAAAGCGCGACCGAGCGTTGTGCATGCGGCATCTGTATGGAGGGTTATGAATGCGAAAAGGCAGAGCAGGTGGAATCGTACAGTGGACGTATACGTATGGCGTTGGAAGAGGGAGAAAGACCGAATGAAAATGTATAGAGGTATCCCACAGTTATTCATGCAGCATTTTTGCTCTGACTGACAGAAAAGACTTGCCCGGATGAACGGGTTTATTGAATCTAATATTCACAGAATACATCCACCCGAGCTTCTCGTATCTACGCTTTTGTTGCTGCATCTTTGCCCTCAATCGGAAGCCAAAGAGCTTCGTCAAAAAAAGCCTGGGTAAAATGTTGTGTGAGATATCGTCTCGTATACGAAAGAAAACGTTTTGTTTCCACCTCGAGAGTTTCGAAAATGGTTCGTCGATATATTGACAGACGGTTTTCCAAACGTCGATCAATAACTGAGAGAAAAGCTTGCCAATGGGAGGTTAACATTATTTCTAAGGAAAATTATCTTGGATTGAAAAATAACCTGAAGCGAATTGCTGATATGTCCGAAAGATTTTTCGTTGTTTGATTTTAAAGTTTTTGAAATATATAATATTGTAGTGTCCTCAGACTGTTGCAGGGAACAAACTGTTGATTATATATGAGATCGGTATTATGGAAGCGTCACCAACTAAAGTTTGCTCAACCCCGTGTCACCTGGTGACCCGTTGAATACCTTATGCGTTACCCTCGATCGAGTTCTGACACATCAACTCCGGCAATCTTGTAGTCGAGACAAGAGCGCGGAGGCCAACTCTACGAGACACGTCGACATCCTGAGGATGGTACATGACATGTTTCCAAGCCCGCCAAGTATTTTTGGATAGAGCTTTCCCTCGGTTATTGCGGCCGTACGTCGTAAATTATAATACCGCGACGATATACGTTCTAAACGCATATCTGATAGAGGAACGGGCTACGGAGAGGTTACCTGTATATATAGTCGTTTTGAAAGTTAATGAAATAAAAGAGATTTATGGGTACGAAAGAATATCGTGGCATTTCGTCTTGACGCGTGAGCAAACGAACCTCGGCTAAATGATAAAAGATGTTCGATTTTTAAAGAGCGAGAAATCGTAAATTGTTTTATGGACATTATTTATTGTTATTATAAAAATAGAATTATATGACTGAACTGCTATGATTAATAAATGGATAAATCGTGATAATTTTTTATCCACGGTCATTTAATTAATTGATCGAATTATTAATAAGTAGGAGATAATAGTAGTTGTTACCCTGTCAAATCTTTTTAAGTTTGTAAAAAAAAACGAAATGCCAACGATGTCGACAAAGTCGGTCATAAAAAATGCTGATTCGATTGTTTCGGGGTTCAGATTTGGAAAACAGGCGTTTTTGTATCTTTATACAGCACAAGATCAAGGAATATGTACTTTTAGGCGATCTGATTTTTGTCACTAACTGAATATCTAGGGAGGAGAAAAGTGAGAAAAGCTATAGAAGATGGCACGAGTATGAGGTAAATGCGAAAATTCACACGATTCGAATACGAGCCAAGGGAAGTGGAACCATTGAATAGGTAGATATCCTTTCGAACGGCCCGTTGCGGATCGATTGGAATGCACTCAGCAGAGTCTGTGAGCCGATGTTAACTAGGTCCTAGTGTTGGGAACGAGAACGTCGGTTATACGAGAAAACCTGTGATCTTGGATCTCGTTGATTTTACGACATGTTGGTGCGGACAGTTATACCAAACGACTCTAAAAAAGCGTGTCACAGGCGGGAATAAATCTGAAAAATCTTGTAAACGAATCAAACAAAATATCGACGCGATTTAAATGTATTTTTTTTTCAAAAACTGCAATGTTTTTAAACGTTTCAGGATAAAAAAACGAAATGCGACTGAAAAATTAGAAATATTAAAAATTTTGGAATTATTTTTGTTTTCGATTATTGTCCATTAAGGTGTCACCCTCTAGTATTTCTATCGATTAGTCATGATCAAGATTATTGTCCATTAAGCTGTCACTCTCTAGTATTTCTATCGATTAGTCATGATCAATCGAACATTTACTAATACATGTCACATTGAAATGTATTTTTTTCAAAAACTGATTTTTTTCAAAACCTGCAATGTTTTTAAACGTTTCAGGATAAAAAAAACGAAATGCAACTGAAAAATTAGAAATATTAAACATTTTGGAATAATTTTTGTTTTCGATTATTGTCCATTAAGGTGTCACCCTCTAGTATTTCTATCGATTAATCATGATCAATCGAACATTTACTAATACATATCATATTAAAGATTCTTGGTAAATATCCTTCCAGGATTGATTTCCGCTCCTCGCTCCTTCTCAATTCTTTACCAGCTTAGATACCTCTCCGCCTCTTTAAACCTCAAAGCCTATCGTATAATCCTCAAGATCACGAAGACGCAGCTACGCGAGAAAATCTGTGAAAGCGAGGACACTCGATCTCTTCGGCCACTGAGATAGAACAAATTTTCGAAATATATTGTGTCCCTTGTCTTTTCGATTGACTATTTTTCTCGATCCGTTGTTATTTCACCAAGCGTTTATAGAAAAGTGGTAATGTTCATCGGGAATAGGAGAAATCTCGAGAGAATTCTTTCGAAAGCCTTTCACATTCACTATTCGTAACTCAGTCATCGTGGGATTTTACGGAGTTTCCGTGTGATGTATAAAATGAGAGACACGAGAGTGGTGATCGTGACTGACGGGCGATCAGGCGGATTTATCACGTGCACGTTCGCACGTCTTCCCAGAAACGAACAAGGGTACGAAGTATCTTCCGATGGAAAGATATACGATCAGTAGGGAGCGCATAAGACTGTTCTTCTCCGTTTTCGCATTTTCATCGCCATTTTTTCTTTTCCATCGTCGTTGTCGTAAAATTGCACCTATAAATAATAGAAATTGTTAAGCCCTGTATGAAATATTACATTGTGTAAAATTCTACCTTTGTTTTCGTATCAAAATTATTGTTATTTTCGATAACGATCAAAATTATTGTTTTTTTCGATAACGATCAAAATTATTGTTTTTTTTTCGATAACGATCAAAATTACAGCAACGATTCAAAATTAAAGTCAAACTTTATAATCATTTCTTCAGAGAAGTTATAATTTATGAATCGCGATGAATAATTTATAATCAAAATTACAAATAATAATAAACCGTTTCCCAAATCCAAGATTCACTAGGATTTATTCGTAAACGAGAGAAGAATAAATATTTTGATTATTTTATTCAAACTTTACCCTATTGATCTTTTCTGCAATTTATTTTTATGTCCACAGCAAGGGGTAAGTACATTATGTTTTTTGAATGTTTCTTTTTTCCACCGGGGAAGAAGGGTAGTTTTCCCGGATGGTTCTTTTTTTTGTCCAAAACTCTCGAACGATAAAGATGAGCTGGTTCGATAGAGACGAACCAGTATGTGCCGTGGCAAAGTGAGAAAGGGTTGGTGCACCGGCAAGGAAAAAAAGTTCGCCGAATTTCTTTGGTAATTCTCGTGGGTAAAGTCATAGCTAGAAAAGTTCGCATAGAAAGTCGCAGCTAAAAAAGCAGACGCCGAGAATATCTTACTTCCGAAATAAGGAAAATGTAACCGTATACACATGTATACACTACACAACCTTAGATATAGTTGTTTCTGAAGATTCTACGGGGATTTACGCGCCCTGGGTTTCCCCAAAGTTATCTCGCGAAGATCCGGCCCGGATTTTCTTTCGTTTTCCCCCTTCCTTATCTCGTTTCCTCGTCCCGATCTTTCTTTTCCTCTTTCTTTTCCTTTCCGTATCGTGTGAAAAGTTTGACCAAGCTCCTTCTCTTGCTCTTTTCTGTTTCCTTTTTTTCTTGGGGGACTTCAATGGCAGTAAGGAAGAAGGGGATGTTAATTCGGGAAGGCTATCGCGGACAGGGCGCAGGTGGTTCCCGGAAGTATAGGAGGCTATAAGCAGTTTGTATGACAATTCAATTACTCGGACGTTTTTATACGCGACAATATGGCGCGTAAAGATGTAATCGGTGGTTGTTCACCCCTTAGAGGGGTTGAACTAACGTATATGACATTGGCAGAGGGCACGAATCAATTTTGAAAAAACGAGTTTCAAATTTACGTAAAAACAATATTTCCAAAAAAAAAAAAAACGAATGATAATTTGTATTTGCGAAGGGCGAAGTTTTGAATTTTGTAAATTCTATTTTAGTGGTTGAGAAAAATTATTTTTACCAAAAAATAGTGAATATCGGTTGATTTTATGGAAAAGAAAGTTGAACGAGTATTTTTCGGTTCGTGAGCTGCGAGAAGCAAAAGAGATTTTCCTCGACGGGGCGTTAAGTACAGCACTCGGAAGAGAGGAAGGCTGAAGTTTGGCACTCACAGCTTATTATCCTATCTCTCTCGACCAGTCCCGATCCCCCCTTCTCATCAGAAAAATTCTCGGAGTTGAGAGATTGAATAAGTTTTCTACTGCGCAAAAGGCGGGAGTGTGAATAGAGCCATCGATCCCCAACCCACGGGGGCTAACCATTTTTTTCTTGCCATCTTGGCTAGTTAACTGGTTAACTCGTTCGCTCCCCGCGTGAGAAACGACTTTATGAGCCTGAAAGATATCACTCGGTGAGCGGTTTCGAGAGCTCTGCGGAAGAAGATGAATAAGAAGAGGACGAGGAAGAAGGAGAAGGAAAATAAGAACAAGAAGAAGAAGAAGAAGGAGTCGACTCTCGACGAGAGTGATTCATCCGAAAAAAAATATTACTTTCCAAATTGAAAGCAAATAATAAAGTAAATGGCAAACAAAAAAAGGAGAAGAGAAAAAGGTAATGCGATAGAGAATAAGAGCGTATCGACTGACGCAGAAGGGTTGTGCTGGGTTCAGTAAAAAATATTGGTTCTGGCGAAAAAGCTGTCGAATTTTTATATACACGAATGACGAATAATAAATTCCAGAAAAATAGTGAGATTGTTTCTATTATTTCCCCTTTTTGATATCGAAACGTTAGACATTTTCATCGATTTAATAGAAACATCAATCAAAAGCACGATTGCAAATTAACATCTCGCATAAACACGAACAAAAAGAAAACACTATATCATGAGAGATATTTAATTTTTTAGAAACGCCTATTTTTGAAAATGGTGGTATAACGTTAATTAAATCTTTATGTTAAAAATGCAAAGTGGACACGTCATTGCGTCACGCAGGTGATCGTCGCATTTGCTTAAGTGGGAATTATTGCATGACTATTGTGTATTTTTAACTCTCGCAACGGTTGAGAGTTGAATCGTCGACATCGTTGTAATTATCGCGTCTTTCACATTAATTACATACATCACTTTTCTGCTGCTCGCTTTTCTTCATTTCTCATGTTCATAGTTGCCACATGGCAAGTTCATAGCAATACTGACACGGGTCTACGTATGAATTATATAAGAGTTTTTGTATCATAAATTTTGGTAAGCTATACTGACGCGAATATATGATACAAAGTCCCTTTCATCGTAGAAAACGCGTTAAGTATGTACTCACACATATACAATAACACATGGTGTAGTAGTTTTTGTCGTTATGGAGGGGTTGGTATGAGCCATTTTACACAATGGGGAGGAAAAAAGATCTCGAGAAAGCACGATTGCGTGAGTCAAGATTCGCTGCATAGTCAGAGAGAGAGAGAGAGAGAGAGGGAAAGAGAAAGAGACAGAGATAGAGAAAGAAAGAGAGAGAGAGAGAGAGAGAGAGAGAGAGAGAGAGAGAGAGAGAGAGAGCTTCGGCTACCGTATTGTTAATTGGATTTTTTCGCCTCTCACTACTCATCCTCTTTCATCCATTTTCTTCTCCCTCGTTCTCCGCCTCTTTTTTCCCCCTCTTTCTGCTCTTCTAATACATACGTATATCTATATGAATGTCTATATGACCTATTCTCATTCCTTTCCCTCTGCCTCAACTATCTTTTTCGTTATTTTTTCCTCCGGTTACTCGCCAACTCTCGTGTTCTCTTCACCCTCTTCTTTTTTCCAGCCCCCTCGCTCTTTCCACTATTCTCTCGCCTTCTGTTCTTTCCCAGCTTGCTTTGTGCCCATCTTCTTACTCTCTTTCTCCCACTCCCCTCTTCTCCCCTCTTTCCCTCTCGCCCTCTCACTCTCACTCTCATTCTCACTCTCACTCTTTCCCCCTCTCTCCATGTCCCTGGCTCTCTCTTTCCGGGATTTTCCTCGTGCATTCGCACTCTTATAGTATTCATTCTCCGTCATTGTCTTCATTTTCCTTTTCGACTTCATAACGGCCCGAGCTACGTGTGTTCGCTTTTTTTCCCTCTTACTCTTTCGGTTTTCTCACTTTGTGCCTCGCATATTTCGATTTTCCAGGATTTTGACTCCCGCTGTGTCGCGTTTGTATATTTTTTTTTTATTAACATTTTTTATGATTATTATTATTATGATTTTTTTATACATTCATTCCAACGCTCCGAGTTTCAGCACGTGCAACCCCCTCTCGATTATCTGCGCCCGGCAGCATTGTAACGCCGTTCGAAAGCCAGTCTGGCGCAATAATTTACCGCTGACATATTTTCCTCGTCCTTCGAAAAAAAGGACTCTCCCTCTCTCTTTCAACGTTTTTTTTTTTTGCAAAATAAAAATAAATAAATAAATAAAAACGGTTGCGCTAGAACAAAATGGCTCCCTGTGTGTTTTCGCTTCGCGCTCGAGTTTGCCCACGAGAACATAAAACAACTCTGGAGGAACAATTGCTTAAGCTAAGCACAGTCGAGCTGTGGCTGAAAAAAAAGTACGTTTCGTTGACTCTACTTTTTTACCGTCGTTGTTGGCTTTTGTTTTTTTCATCCGCAAAAGTTTTCTACCTGACGAACGTACGTCGTCTCTCGACGCAAGGCGTGCTCCAATTATTTTCAGCAAAGACGCGTTTAAAAACAAAAAGTTTCCTCGAACAAAAAGAAAACGTTTGTTTTTAAAACGAAACTATTGTTTTGACTAGAACAAGTCGCCATTGAAGAGGACAAAATTTTCTTGTAAAAATATCTTCTACATATCTTCAACTGCAAGAATGTTGGCAAGGACTTACCTATGACAGTGAGATTGACCTTGGAATTTCTCGTTTGTCCAATTTGAAAGTCCACACGACATCTGTAGATCCCAGCATCCTCTTCCCTTATTTGATCGACTCCCAATAGTGCCGGCTGTTTATTTTGCAGAAACGAAGCACGATTCGAGAAAACTGTATTATCCGACCATCTCTCGGCAACCCCGAAGTCACGACCTCTAGCGTCGAGGCTGTAGTGAAAAAAGAAATCGCCCTTTAATTAATCATTACCTTACAGAAAATTAAATTAATTATTCATACGTCTCTTTTATATCTTTACGATGTCAAAATTCACACGTACCTACTTAGATTTTCTATTTTAAATAAATTCCAATTTGTTATCGAACACGTGTTAACGAGACTATCAAAAAAATCTTAAATAACAATTAATCAAGATTATTATAAATAACTATGTATTAATAATTATGTGCCGGATTAAAGATAAGATATTTGATCGAGGTTCGAGAAGAGGATGAAGAGATAAGAAGGTCATAAAAAAAATATGACAAGGAACGAGGGTAAAGCTCATCGGCGACAACGTGTCGTCGCAAAGTTTTAAGTCCGGGCATCATAAACGACGACGAAATTGATGGGAGAGGATTTGGCGCTCGAGTGGGTAGGAAGCTTCGTGCCAGTTCTCAGGGACCTGTCGCATCGCCCTGGTCGTCGTTAATGTTGGTTTCACAGTAGCAAAGTCGAGAAATTATCACGAACGATAAAGCTCCTCTTCATCGAGCCATTGTCGCGTTGAAACGATCGGTCTTAGGTTCGTATGGATTTATATCGTATCACCACGTTTGTTATATCTTCTCAATTTAAAAGCGACACGATATGATTGTCAAAATTACCTGTAGACAGAAGTATCGAGATTGTCTCGATACCAGAGCACCAGATGGACCGAATCACCATCGTGACTTGTTGATATGTCACAGGGTAGATACGTTGGCTCACCGACGATCGCAACGACGTGAGATATCGGAACTGTTGGCAGATGAAATAATTACGAATAAAGTAAATCAATTTTATAAATCTATATTTAGTTATATCTATAATTAGTTATAAATCTATAGTTAGTTATTAATCTATATTTAGTAAATTTTCGAATTTTTAGAAAATGGCTATTGTGTTCGTGATTATAAAAAGTATTGCGTCAAGAGGATGAAAAATTATTCGTTTTACGTATATTTTAATTATTTAAGCTCGAATAATCTGGACTCGTTATTTCGCAATTTTTTAATGCTATGTAAAATTATCTTAACGAGGACCTGTGGCTGTTGGCATTAAGCGTAATATATTTACAGTCTGTTCAAATTTCATGATATGTCGAAAATACGTTCTCTCGTAGTCGAAGAGAGAAAGAGACATATACAGATGCTCGTATGTTATATGTCGACGGTAACATATTCAAGTGCTTTTGCGACGGGTCAGAGACCACAGACCTAATTATAACTACGAGTGGAGTAGTGTCCTTCGGGCCAAAATACTCGGTGCTTGTTGCTGCACTACTTACTACCACCATGATTAATTTACGATTCGTTTAAGAGGCACATAGATATTTTGATAATTACCCCTCAAGCCGAAAGTTATGGCTTCGCGGTATGTACTGTTAATTTCATGTTCAGGCAGTGAAATTTAAGCCGCCGTTTGCAATCTGAGCCAGAGATGACCGCGTAACGTTTTACCCTCGCTCGTTTATTACCTATCCAAAATCTACTAACAGTATTTCGTTATTTTTCGTAACGTTTATTTTGTCTCTAGCTCAATTCCATTTTAAACAAGTAATTCAATCTGCATACCACTTAAAATAATCGATTGAACTTGAATTCATTGAGAAATATTCAATCCAACGTTAATTCAACGTGAAACAATCGATTTAACCCAAATTAATGTGAAAATAATTGATTCTTACTC
>JAPYZT010007067.1:0-10123 GCA_030522965.1 Tryphoninae sp. A BG-2022a | reverse complement strand
TTGCACACATTTTTATATGACATCAAAGAAGCTTCGATTAATGTTTATAACAAATATTATGGAAAAAAATCATGATTTTGTTTATTATATAACAAATAAGCTTTACGTAGGATCAATTTGAATTCCGAGTATGTTGTTCTTTAGTCGATTTGCAACAACTTGTCTTATTGTTAATGAACTTAAACGCTCGGTCCACTTGGAATGTGAGAAAAACGGGAATAAAATTTTAATCCTCCCACCGATACGACTACCTTAAATTTTGCATAAATATTTTTTTACCAAAAATACGTTCTTTTCTCCGATATTCAACAATTGAGAGAAGACGAACTATTTTCGCTCTCGTATACGTGGAATAAACCTATACCGCTTCTATTATACATGATATGTGTATATTTACAGCGAGGGGCAATCTCTTGAGTTTTCCTTGGAAAAAGTACTTTTCGAGGAAGCTTCATGAAAGCTCCGTTGTCCGAGAGAGGGTGGATGGTATACGGTCGTAGGAGGGTTGATTGGGAGGGACTGTACAGACCCAGAGGTCAGCATCGTCGTTGCAACGAAAAGTCTTTGCTCAATTTCTTTCTCGTTCGTCTTTATTATATTTCCGCTTTCTCGCGAAGCCATACAGAATTCACAGACCGAAATGAAATAGAAAAGTCGACAAAGAAAATGAGAGAGGCATTCATTTCGAGCAGTCGAACTTACCGTACCACGCCTGTGCCTCGCCCTGCATCTCGATCGCAAGACCAAAATCCGCGAGCTTAACAGCAGCTCCCTTGGCTTTGCTAGCGAGCAGCAGATTTTCCGGCTGTCGATAATTATAAAAACAAAATTCATTCGTATATTTTTCAAATCCAAAAATTTTTACGACAAGATCCTAATTTTTGATTAATTCGATGAATTTATTCAATCGACAAATTCGATGAAATTTTGTTTTTCGTCGGTTTTCATAATAATGCAATATTTTTCTTTTAAATAAACTGTAAACACGTGCGTTTATAAATAATTTCATTTATGAATAAAACGTTTGATCAATACCTCAAGAAAATAAACGCAAAAGTATGAAGTAAGGAGCTCGATAGTTTGACATTATTTTTCAAACTCAAAAACGAGTTGTCACGAATGTTATTTGGGGTAGCGTTAAAATATGATTATTCCAAGTCTGAAATTTAGAACGATCGTTAAATTCTTATCTATACGATGTATACGAGTGAGAGGTCGAAACGAGATAAAAATGTGAAGACATACGGGCGAGTTTATTATTCGTTGGGTAAAATTGTAGAAGGGACAACAGAGCGGATTACGTTTTATAACGAGCGAAACGCCACCTATTAATTTTCAAACTCGACGAAAGCTACGTAACAATACGAAAGTTATTAAAATATTTCTTAGACGACAAGTTCACGAGACAAATAGTTTCACGAGCTTTTCCCTTTCTCTTCTTTTAGAGACACGAAAACAACGATAATGATAATAATTATAATTTTATTACCGGCAGTCACGAGTCACGTGAATAATGGAGGCGAATATGAAAGAGAGTAATAAATATTTCAACAGACCTTGAGATCCCTATGCACGATTCCATTGTGATGGCAGTGATGGACACTCTCGAGAATTTGTTGTATACAGTGGGATGCGTCTGCCTCGCTGTAGAATTCACGGGCAACTATATCCTCGAAGAGTTCGCCGCCGGTGACTCTGCGAAACGTCAAAAAATCAAAAATTTTTCATGTTTTCTAAGGGAGGGATAAAGAAAACAATGTTTCAATGATCGATCGAACTTAGAGAGAAAAAAAAGTAATCGATCAATCTCGAATTGAATTTGTTTAATTTTAATTCCAATCTTTATTTTTAGATTCTATTTTATTTCTCGCCTATTGAAATTCTTTTTTTCGTGGGAAGAAAACCAACCGTGGCATTTTTCCACTCGAATATCACAAACAGAAAACAATGTTTCAACGATCGATCGAACTTACAGAGAAAAATAAGTAATCGATCAATCTCGAATTGAATTTGTTTAATTTTAATTCCAATATTTATTTTTAGATTCTATTTTATTTCTCGCCAATTGAGATTCTTTTTTTCGTGGGAAGAAAACCAACCGTGGCATTTTTCCACTCGAATATCACAATAATCGAAAACGATAAATAAATCGTTGCGTCGAACGTACGATCGATCGTTTACGAAACGATTTGCGACGGTGAGACGATGGTATACGTTCGAGCAAGAATGAAGCAAAGAAGAAAATTAAAATAAAGCATGTCTCCCAGAATCGAAGAGAGACGTAATCCATAAATTTCCATTGAACGAGAATGCAAGAAAAGAGCCGAAGGAATCGTTTAAGTACGGAGTGATTTATATCCTTGAATCATTGAATGTTGATATAGGCTCGAGGTATAAAATGGTAAGAGGAAGGGGGAAATAAAAAGTGAAAGATAGAAAAGTTAAATCGACGATCGCGAGTGACCAGCCGTTGCTCTTTGGTCGTCTCTCCTTTTTCCTTCTCTTCGTTCGCGATTGTCACAATTTAACCGCACAAGGTAAAATCGAGCTTAAAATCATGACGCAGATACGAATTCGATTAAACTGTTACCCAGCGAGACGAGGTCAACAAAAAAAAAAGAAACAAAGAAAGAACGAGACGTTAAGAGTTATCGAAATTGGCGAGTTTCGTGGCAAAGAGTTCGTTTTTCCGCGGATTATCGATTGTTGTGTCGTATCGGGGAGTGAGCAAAATTCCAATAGTACCATGGTCCATGTGCATCGAGGTTGGAAACAAATGAAAGATTGAAAAAACAAAAGTAAAAAAAAACATCAAGATTTTTCAGGTTTGACCGTAGGACGTTAATTGATACACGATCGATCGTAATTATCGTGCTGGATAATGCAAAGATTAAAAATTATCGACGCGTATGCACTTTGGACGGTAAATAGTAAATTTGCGTTTCGTAACAACGGCGAATGATATTTCCTATATCGACGATGTTCGAGAGATTAATCGTCGATCGTGCCAAGGAAATAAAAAAAATATATTTTATTAAATCATCGAGGATATCATTTTTCTACTCACAGGTCGAAGACGAGGTAGTGGCAGTTTTCTTCTTGTATACTTTCGTGTAAACGCACTGTAACAAAGAAAAGACGAGGAAAAACGGATAAATATCTGTTCGAACAAATGACGATAATAAAATTTAATTTTTAAGCCTTTTTTTTGTTTACACAAATTTTTGTTTTCGTTAATGCCCGAGGGCTGTATATAAATATATGCTCGTAGTTGGGGAAAGGACGGATGGAAAAAGAAGGCAGGGGGGGGGGGCAGAGACAGATTTATACCTTCAAAGCTTTTCCACTATTTTCACATTGTTTATAAATCTTAGAAGATATAATGCAAAATACAAATAAACATAAAATAAAATAAAAATAACAATATGATTTCATGGGGGGGGGGGGGGGGGGGGCAGTGTCGGAGACAGAAAGAGAGAGGGGACAGCATGGAATGTAACAATTTTAGCATCGAATTTCCACGACGATATTGCGCTTTCCAATTAAATTAGCCGAGTAATTGCTGGCATACGAGTTACGGGGGAGAGGGAGAGAGAGAGAGAGAGAGCCTCGGGGCCTCTCAAGAACAACATACAACAGCCCATCTCTCTCTCTCGTTGTATAACCGCACAGACGCTTGGTGCTGTACAATAGCTAGGTATAAGCTGGAGAGCAAGTTCTCCTGTATATACATATATGTATGTGTAAAGTAGCTCGCGGCGCTACGTTTACCTGCAGTGGGGCCTTATCCACAAACTCGAGCAAGGCGCCTTCGCAGACGTAATCGTTCGAGTATCGTAATCGTATGTAATATTTTACATCGATTAAAATATTTTTCTAACCATCGGATAGTGCGAGACTCGATAGCTACAAAATAAACGAGGTGATAAGATATGGGAAATTGGATAGTTTCATATTTATTCATCGTGAACATTGATTTATTGGCCTCGAGAACGATTTCAATATTCTCACTCGTGCGTTTATGAAATTTTTGAATAAATTTGTTAAATTTTGTTTAAAACTTTCAGGAAATTAACGATGAATGTTGAATAATCGTTTGATAAGTTATACGAAACAATAAGACAGGCTTGAGTCTTAAAAAATGATTTCTTCATACCGGGGATAGGAAGAGGTTTCGCGGGTCGCCGCTAGATGGCTACGTTTCTCGCAAACGCTGTCGCAACCCATCCGTATATATAGAGGTAAGAAAATTAGGTTCAAATAGAATTTTGGGTCGGTAAAAATGTCAAGTATCATTTTTTTTATGTTTTTGAAGAGATTTTATTTCTGTAAGATATCTATGTACGATTATTTATACGCACAAACAGACACAAGTAAATATATGTTGGACACATTACCGAAATTATTGATTTAGAAGAAATATAACAATTTGTAATGTCACATGTCTATTCCTATCATCCTTGATTGGACTGAAATCAGGTCAAACGTTACGTGGTTGATCAGGAATCGAGTCCCAGCCTGATTAATTTTCTACTCGTGCAGTTTTCGACATTTTGAGAAATTACACCTCAACCCCGATTCAACGTGGAACATTTCTGTTTTAAAAAAAAGAAATATATCGTTACGAACGAGCTGTCGAAAACTCCACGTGGATCGTATAGTAAAGAAAACTTCTGTTGCAGCTGCCCATCGCGCACGCTGGTACGACGTGCCTGTTCACCAACTTTTTCATTTCCACAAGTCGATACGGAAAAAATCCCAGACGTTCCGGAAACCACCGGTGCTTTGATAAAAAAGCATTATATGTATATGAAGTAGAAATTATTTGTAAAATAATTCTTGCCACATTCGATTGCGGTTACATCGCGAAGTGAAGTATCGTTTCCTCCGTTTAGCCTCTCGTCGTATAAGTGATTGCGAAAAGATATCCTCGTGAGATCTCGAAGGCTAGTGTCCCTTTGACTCTCGCTCTCTCTCTCGCGAAAAAAAATTACTACGAAATCCTCCGTGCACATAAGGATTCTAGCGGTCAGGAATTCCCCCATCCTCGTATCTGATAAGCTCCATTGCTTCGCCCATGAATTGGGTTCTGGAATCTCGAGTTTAAGGTCCGGCCTTTGATAAGCCAAGTCCGTAGAACTGACCGATATCAAATTTGACCTTATGCAAATTATTTACTTCCGCCTAATCCACCTCAGGACTCTACAAACGTAGTGAAAAATTTATAACTTTCCCAGAGGTGAATTTTTGCATCGAATAACCCTGAGCAAAAATATCTTAAAAAACGTTAATTATCGACTGCTCGATGTTAATTACAAACTCGCGAATTGACTGCTGCAGCCGATCGTTTCGTGAATATTTTCTTTCCGATGTCAATGAAGCCGGAAAAGAACAGATTTTTCAAAATGTGCAACTTGCAAACTACCGATCGTGGCTATAGAACTGTAGAAGTTTTTAGACGTTTGGAACTCGTGATAAATTACTATTTCATATTTACAAAATTGTTAGCTTTTTTTTCAATTTTAGATAATTCACTTCCATAAACAGAGTGTAAAAACAAGATGTAAAAATTGTGGACGAATCATTAATTTCGTCCTGGACACTTATGTACGTACAAATATGTATATACACATGAATATAGAGTTAGTCGTCGTTCATCGCCCGATAAGGACTCGAAGGCACTTGCGAAGTCGTCATGTAACTCTTTCCCCTTCGGACGACGAGAATTCGATATAGAAGACCTCTCGAATTCGAGTCTCTCACTCACTTTGATTTCAGAGAAAGAGCAGACGCGGTGGGAGCCGACAAGTGCCTCTGGGTCAAGAGGCAAAGACGAAGGAAAAAAAAATGTCGGGGAGGGATACGACAGTGAGAGAATACGAGTAGAGGACAGGAAAAAAAGTATTAGGGGTTCCACGAGTCTCCTTACTTATCGAATTAATTTATATTGATTCCAAGGAGAAAGGGAAGAGGGCGCGGGTATTGGAGGCTGCGAAGTACAGCTATACGAATAAACGACCATTAGTATTCCGATTGGGGGAACAACATGGGAAAGAAGAATACTTGTAAATATTCGAGGCCTGTTGTGTTTTCGTATCCATGCAATCAAATCTATGTAGCGATCGAAAGCTTTTTTAAATAAATGTTTTATATATTTATATATATTACAAATATATCATACATTCATATAATACAAATATATCATATATTCATATATTATAAATATATAATATATTCATATATTATAAATATATCATAAATTCATATACTATAAATATAGCATATATTCATATATTATAAATATATCGATTTCTGAGAAAAGAATAAAATTGATATGTAAAGTATCGCAATATTATTAATACAGTTCTCAGAATAGTGATCATTAAAATTATTCTAATTGTATGCTCTTCTAATTACTACAATATGTGGCATGGAAACGAGGCGTTAATTTTTCAATAATTCGTCAGTTTTTAAATAAATTATTTTTCACCTATTTTTACTAATTCTTTACGTTCTCCACCAGGTTATTACCTAAATCCTCAGTGACTTGACTAAACGTTAAGATTGATACCTATTTTTAATTTATACAATTGGTGCCCATAGCGGAAATAAAATATAATCTTGCTCAAACATCTAAAAATTAAAATCATTTGAATTTTCTTTTCTACATTGAAATCAATTTAGCAGAATAATAAATATCGATGGTACAAGTGAGATTTTGAACACTTATATGTATTCCAATCGAAATTCAACAGGTATCTCGTCGATCTAAATCGAGAAAAATGAAGCTGTGCGTGCCATTCGTTGTCCTCGTGGCGTTTTTTTTGGGATTTCATTTGCCAAACCAGGAAATCGCAATCCGGGATTTCCGAATTTTATCCATTCGATCGATCGATCGCGTTGATTATTGATTTCGCAACTACCGTCCATTAGCGACGAACGCCAATTATAAATGGAAGATCAACAGTTTGCGCGCCGTTTAGTGTTTACTTCTTTACTTCCAAAAATGTTCCATATTTTAGGGGATTTAGGGTTGGCATAGTTTTATTATGGGTTATTTCCCAAAATATTTCATATTTTGGGAAAACTAAAACTAGATCAACCTTAAATTTCACTAAGAATGCGATAATAAAGAGACAGAGCCTTTTTAAAAAATTAAACTTTTAATTTCTTACTTTACGTATTTACCTCGTATCTCTGGATAAAAATTGGAAATTTTACGTACTCAAAACTGGGACGAGCTATACAAACTTACAAAAATTCGATTGCCTTATTGTATTAAAACGAGGGAAGAAAAGTAAAGCGTATCTGAACCTTGTTAACAATTCGAGAAACGCATCTATGAATAATAAATTCATTAATTAATAACAATATTAATTAATCAATAATTTTTATCATTCATTAAGGAGGTTCGATATATTGCAGCGTTAAAAAATACATTTGGATTTTTTTCTGAAAGTACATGGCTTTGTTGATATGTGATTCAAATTTCATGAAATTCTGAGCAGTGGAAATATGTTAAATAATTTTGTTAAGTTAGCGTTTCAATTCATTATAAATTCAAACTTTTTCAAAAAATTGTGTCTCCTGAAAAGTTATGTTTTTTTACCTGCAATGTATTACTTTTTGACGTAACGAGTACATCCAAACGAAGGATGTGTTGATCCATTTTTTTGAAAAAGTCATTTTAGACCCGAGAAAAATATATTTGAAGGTAAAAAACGTGGTAAAAAATTGTAACAAAATTTCAAAAAAATGTCACAAAATTCTGAAATAAAATATCGAAAAAATGGCTCGACACATTGTTTATAACACTTTAATATACACGCACGACAAAAATGGTCAAAATCAGACGTACGGTTCCTGAGAAAAGGTACATTGAAAATAGACATTTTTTCGAACCAATGTCTTTCGATTTTCAACTGGTCCAAAAATTGTTCTATTTCGAATATCCTCAAAAATCCTACACAGAATTAACAATAAAGTCTTTCTGAACAAAACTAAAAAAAAATCGAAATATGTTGAATATTTGTAAAGAAATCTCAATTTAAAGCAAAGAAGATCAGATCTGGGCTTCCGAATATGTCGAACCTCCTTAAATATATCCCAAAATTATAACAAAAACAAAATATTTTCTCCCCCACGAATCTTCAAACTATCTTTCCATTCTGACACAATTATTGTCAATAAGAGAAAAATTGTTTGACCCAATAGTCAATTTTCCGTACTTTACAACGACAAACTACATCAAGGATTATTGATCGAGGAGTCGAGGCAAGGGACCGACAACCGTCGGAATGGACCCAAGGGTGCTGAAGAAATAAAACGAGAGGGTGAGAAATATCGAGATGAAAGATGTAGGAACAAATTCATAGGTTCGAACTAGGGAAAACCCTGGTGGACGAGAGAGCTCGCCAAGGTGTGGCTCCAGCAGCAGTAGCAGCAGCAGTAGCAGCAGCAGCAGCACAGCAGTAGTAGCAGCCAGTAGCAGCACGGCCGGATCGATAGTTCCCTGCTTTACGCTCGTATTCCATGACCTGGTGCTTCTTCGCCATACCGCATTAACGGCGAGATGGAACAACGACAAAATATTCGTAATGTCGTCTCATCTCTGCTCGACATTTTACCCCCACCCTCATACCGACAGCCATTTTCCCCCGGGTATTAAAAAAAATTAATACACAAAAATAACAAAAACACATCACTCGTAGTGAGCACAAATTTTATTAACTGGATAGCGAAACATGTTTCCAACAACGCGTAGATACTGGGAAATAATATTTAATTATGAAATAAAAAAAATATACAAAACTTGTAAAACGTATCGCATGATTAATTCGTCAAAGCGAAATTGTGCTCTGCGTGATTTTTCTTTTATTTTTTTATTTTTTTAATGAAGAAAAATATCCAAGGATCTATTCGCGTTTGCTCTTTGTCGAAGATTCTTCTCGAGGACATTTTTTTTATGCGATGGGATACGTTGATAATTTTTTCATAAAAAGGGTTTTTTTTTTTCATAGAAATGTATCATCCTCGAGGGTTCAAAATCGTATCAACGATATATGTCCACGAAGCACAGAACTTTTCATATTATCATATAGATATCGTACATATGTGCTTATACATACATATATATATATATATATAAGTTCGTCTCGGGAGTGAGGAATAGCGGTGGCTTTTGTAAGGGTGGCTTTGGATTTATTGGGACTTATAGCCCTTCGTTGAATTTCTTTCAGACACGTTATATACGCTTTATATATATAAGATTTACCCATCTCTTTTTTACTTTTTTCTCTGATCTTGTACGATACTCATCTTTCGAAATCCACCTTCTCGTACGATTCACCTTTCATATCGTTCGATTCCATTAATATGCGATACTAGCGACCCACCCCCGCGTCGTACGGATGTAATTTAGAAAACAAGAAGTGGAGAATACGAAGATACTGCCTTTGATTATAGAATTTCTTTATAAACAATGTTTGCAGCTGATTTTTTGTTACACAATACGAACAAATTTTGTTTGGAAGGGAAGCACGAAAGAGCTATGTATAGCTCTTCATGGGAAAAGCAGTCAACCCTTAGGTCTAAGCTCGTCCGGTTCGTGAATTATTTTTTCGATAGCTTTAAACCAGGCTTTTCCAGGTTCCCAGACTTTTTTTTTCTCATGGACCACTTTCAAAATTTAACTGGTTCCGGTGGACCCCCCCGTAGCTACATTTCTACCATATTCCCAAAACTCGACAAAAAATGTGAAGATTAGATCTAACTATGGAAATTTGCGGTACCACGTAAAATGCAGTGGATTTAGTGGCAAACTTTATGAAAACAGCGCATTGACCCTTCACATGCCAAAAGTGTAATAACAATGTAGTAGGCTGAGTATTGGGTCCTGTGAGGCTGACTATTTCTGAGCGGCTGAGTACTGGGGAAAGTGTTCCGTTTAAAATAAATATTATTTTTTTTAGAATTTACGCATTATTTTGTTCGTTTGTAATTGCTTTATTGTGAAAATTTAATTAATAATGTTTAATTTGACACTATTTATGTATTGTCGTACATTTTTTGTTTCATACGACAGTATTTCAAACTTGAAATTTGAGTTAACTGGCTGACTACT